>JAWQFJ010024861.1:0-11430 GCA_034096865.1 Theodoxus fluviatilis
AGATAGTCACAGGATGCTGCCTATTCAGTTTTTGCAAAGATAATGGTGTGTCCCCATTTTTCTTTCGCACAAAGGACGCTCACTCACTGAGGGTAGCCGGAAGGATAGTTTGCGCTGGTGAAATACTGAGGTGAGCTGGTAGCTGTCAAAGAATAACCTGCAATATGGAAAATGACCTTACTTGTATTTGCGGGGATGGCGATAGAACTTTGAGAATGTTCTCCACAAAGCAATAAGAAAACCTAAAGGTTTGAAAAAGAGCACGTAAGAAATGTGTTCGTTTCGGTGGCTAATCACGAGCCAATAAAGGAAATCGGATACGGTCGATAATTTAATCACGTGTAGGAAACGAATCAAATACTTTGATATTACAGAGAGTTCTCATTTAGTCTATTCTTGTCTATAGTCCCGATTTATACGTGAGCGCACGCACGCACACACACGTATATACATACATGCACACACACGTGCATGCACACACACACACGCACACACACACGCCCACACACGCCCACACACGCAAACACACGCACACAAACACTCACACGCACACACACGCACACACACGCACACACACATACACACACATACAAACAAACAAACACACACACATGCACACGCACACACACACGCACACACACACACACACACATACGTACACACACAAACGCACACACATACACACACACACACAAACGCACACGCACACCTACACACGTACACACACACGCACACACACACACGCACACACACACACGCACACACTCACGTATACACACGCTCACACACATACACACACGCGCGCGCGCGCGCACGCACACACACACACACACACACACACACACACACGCAGACGGTCAGAGCCCGATCTGTAGTAGAGGAAGGAACCCAAGACGGAACTGGTAGTGGTAGTGGTGCTGCCGGTCGTGCATGAGGTCAAAGCGTTCGAAGCCGTCCCCAGCACTGAATAAAAACGAGGAAAAAATGTTCATGTGAGCACCACTAGACATTTTTAAAACAGTTTGTTTGATGCTGACAAGTGTCTTACATTTAGTCTTAGCGTCGTCTCTCCCCACCCGGGAGTAAAACCGGGTACATGAGGGGGAAGCGAAATCAGCCATGTACCTGCACCAGGCTGACCCCTGTGGATTGGGGGTGAGAACACGCTCACTGCATCTTCCTACATGACTCTAAAAGGTGAATATCTAGAGTCATCCAGAGGTGTTTTGTTGTCACTCTTACCAGCTTTGTTTACTTTGGTGATTAATGGCCTTACATAGTCTACAAACGCTTGCAGGTCGTTAAACTTTTTTTTAAAATTCATTAGTGTGGGAAGAATCCCCAGGGAGTGGAGATTGTGCTTGTAATGTTACCTGATAGTGCTCCTCTATCTTTTTCTCTGTGTTTTCAGGTAGCCTTGAAGATTTCATCTACATTGACAAATATCAACATAACACCGCAGTCAAGCACGCACGTGTTGGCACACGCGCACACGCACGCACAATGTCGTAGAGGACGTGGAATTCACATGTTTCGTCAAAACAGCACAACTACAGGTCATTTACCTCGATAATAACTCATTCTGAAACCTTTGTCGGCTGTATCTCTGTCGGTTCTCAAGGAGATGGTCGCATATCGCCCGCTTGATTGGAAGGCACAGTTTCTCCAAGATCCACAATATTTTATGAAAGTTGCAGCAGGTGAATGTCCTGAAATATGAAAAGCAGAGACGAATAAGAAGCTGTTAGTAGAATGTACCCGAGCAGTAATACCAATGGGAAATCTGCGTGGGAAAATTTACCGAGGGACGGCGATACAATTGCGTATTGCGAGAGCAAGTTACCCAAATAGTGGCATGAATTGCAATTTCTTTCACTCCGGTAAATTGTTTACAGAATGGAAGCTCAATGCTTGGTAACACTGGGGGCGTCATGCTTCTGTCTCAAAGCGAACAAAGAGCTGAGCTTGCAAGCAGTGGTCCGCCTGTGGGTGTGGGGCAAAAGGAGACCCACGGCGTCCCTCTACGCTACGCAATTTGTAAAAGGAAAAGAACCAGTGCAATGGAGTCTCGATTTGCTGTTACTGCGACCAGCTCAAGTCATTTCGTGATCAACGGTCTTGCATAGCCTAGAAAGGCTGATGGAGCGTAAAATATCATCCATCCATCCATCCATGCAAGCAAGGGACGACGGCCTCAACGAGTGCATTCTGAAGAGAGAGATCATGGCTTACCGTCCGTGAAATAGAAGTGATCGTAGTTGCAGTTGGAGGATAGCTCTAGGGAGGAATCAACCACGGTGATGTGAATCGTGTAGTTTGACGACCCTGAGTCGATGACCCAGTCATCGTTGGTGTAGCTGTCGAGAATAGACCACGAGAATGAATGTCATCTACGCATCTTGGAAACTTACACACTGTGTAGGAACTCAGTAAACGATCACGGTCGTATCATAATTGAATTGTTAGACTATCTTCGCGTTTTCATATGTACGTTCTGACTCCCTTTATGAGTTTTTCTTTTTCCTTTCTTCACTGAACTGTTTCTTTCTTCTGCCCGTTTTCCTTCTTTCCATCTTTCGCTTTCTTCTTTCCTTTTCTTTGTTTACGTCAACCGTAACCAACGGCATGGAATAAAATCTTAATTAAATAAGCATGGAATTTGTTGGGGTGGGGTGGGGGGGGGAGTGGAGTGAGAGGGGGATCAAGAACAAACTACTCGGGTAACAAAGAGGAAATTGTTCTTACCGTGTAGTGGCACTGAGTAAAATTCCCTCAGTCAAATTACCTGTTCAAGAAATCGTCCACTATTATGAATTACATATTTTTAATAGAAAGAATATAAACTACCTTTATACAAATTATGAAGGGGAATGTTTACATTATGAGACTCAAGTTGTACAAACTGACCACATGACTCCATCAAACAGAACCTGACGTGGGACTTGTGTTGCCAGCAACCGTAGCATGAGCAAACTGCCCTTCATTTCAACGTTATACAATCCAAACTCTATTCGCGGACACGATATAACACGACGATGTTCATTATCATTTTGGGGTTGATTGATCTTCATTTTCTCGTACTTTCCTTTGTTGCCTATAGAAGTCAGAGATAGTCACATGATGCTGCCTATTCAGTTTTTGCAAATGTAATGGTGTGTCCCCATTTCCCCTTTGCACAAAGGACGCTCACTCACTCAAGGTAGTTGGAAGGATAGTTTCTGCTGGTGAAATACTGAGGTGAGCTGGTAGCATTCAAACGGTACGTGGTTGCATCCACTCCCAGTGGAAAACCTGCAAGACATGGAAAATGACCTTCCTCGTATTGGCGAAGATGGCAAGAGAACTTTGAAACTGTTCTCCACTTAGCAACAACAAAACCTAAAGGTTTGGAAATGAGCACGTCCGAAATGTGTTCGTGTTGGCCGTGAATAAGGAGCTAAGAAACGAAATCGGATGAAGTCAATAATTTGTTTACGTGTGGGAATCCAGTGAAGTAATTTCAGCGTTCTCATCAAGTCAATTCCGATCCTCAAACACACACGCACACACACATATGCATGCGCGCGCTCACACACATACACAAACCACACAAACACACTCATTCACACACAACCACACACTTTTTTACACACACATACACACACACATGCACGCGCGCACACAGACGCATACACACACGCACTCACGCATATTTATGCACACTAACACACACACACATATAAACAATAATGCACGCATTTACACACACACACACACACACACACGCACGCCCATATGCGCACGCACACACACAAATACACGCGCACACAATCACACACGCACACACACACACACACATAAATGCACACACACACACACACACACACAACACACACACACACACACACACACACACACACACACACACGCACACACACACACACACACACACACACACACACACACACACACACCCACACACGCACTCCCATGCAAACTCCTTGCATGTCTCTCGCGAGGGACGAATGTCAGTGACGGCAAGGGTGAGATTGTGACTCGGATTTTTCTGACTCCAAAAGCCCACTTCTTTCTCCCTCAATCGGCAGAAGCCGTATTTGCTGCGCATGCGTGTTTGTGGTTATCGGTGCTTCGGCAGTTTTCCCCACTATGACGTGTGGTCACGAAGTACCTTCGGCAATTTCCGACAAGGTTCAGCTGAGGGTACATCTGTACCAGTGTACACGAGCACTCTTGCAGCTCTGATTGAAAACGTGTCTTGGACTTTTTCAAATTTCCGGGCCGCGAATGAACAAATCGTATGGTTATTTCCGGGACACCCACGTCAATTTTATGCTTTTCCAGGACAAATACCGTAACGGTAGGCAACTCTGCAAAAGCATGGGGATTAGGGTTCAAGGCTCAAAAGCATGGGGATTAGGGTTCAAGGCTCAAAAGCATGGGGATTAGGGTTCAAGGCTCAAAAGCATGAGGATTAGGGTTCAAGGCTCAAAAGCATGGGGATTAGGGTTCAAGGCTCAAAAGCACTGGGATTAGGGTTCAAGGCTCAAAAGCATGGGGATTAGGGTTCAAGGCTCAAAAGCATGGGGATTAGGGTTCAAGGCTCAAAAGCACCAAGTAGAGGTTATGAGATGGGCATTAGCAACTATGCAAGAGAAAATGCATTTCAACTGTCACATCCACAATTTTGGCATGATACTATGATTTGTCCTGACCAGTGTACATGCAGCCTTCATGCTGGTACTTCCACACCAAATCATTTCATACTATATATCACTAGAAAGAGAGTAGAATATGCATTAGACGCAAGGTGGTACAGAGAGTTACTGCAAATCCAAGAAAGCAACACAGAGATCTGTGCCTCAAAAGCAAATGTTACAGAAACATTTGACATCACCCATCATGTAGCTACAATCTGGAGTAAATATTACTTCTCCACACATCTATAAGAAATGAAAACATGCTTAGATCTGCATGGAGACTCAAGACACAGAGGAATAGCTATAGCAGAAAAGGCAGCTGAGGGGTGGGACAAGAAGATTAGCCAAGGCAGCAAAGACAAAAGTACTGGCATAGTAAGGAAAAGTTGGGAGTCTGCCATATGAGGAAGGTCAAGTTCAGCCTTCATGTAATACAGACATTTGTTCCAGTTGTATTTAGGCTATATTTCAGATCCAAATGAATAACAATAGGTATCCCAAAGTTGATTTTTTTCATCTTCAAAAATAAGACAGAAACTTTATTCTTCATGTAGCTAATTTAAGTATTTTTGTATCAAAATAATCTCTGTATGTCAAATAGTTCTAAAGTAATGAGTTTTTACAGAATTAAATTTTGAGCAAAATCTGCATTCATTTGCCAATTTGTACAAATCTACATTTACAAAGAACAAGTTTGAAGCCATGTCTTTTCCAAGAGGGTTCCTTTTGCAATAGCTCATGCTGTATTGTCCATATGATAAATCCAAAGTTTAATACATGTTAATCAAGATTATTTACGGGAATATGCAATGCCACAATTGGAAAAGATATTTAATTTGAGCAAAACCACAAGCTTATGGGAAATGTCACTCACTCAGCTGAGATTCACATGTCAACACAATGCATCCAAGGTCATGCAACACAAAGCTGTTAATTCAAAACATAGGAAGCACAATGGTGCTTATTGGCACTTTCTACCATGAGATATGGTCACTTTTAGTGGTTCACTACCCCATTTTGGTCACATTTCATAAGGGTCAAAGTGACCTTGACCTTGATGATATGTGACCAAATGTGTCTCATGATGAACGTATAACATGTGTACTACAATGTTATGAAGTTTGGAAGAGTTATCTTCCATAGTTCAGGGTCAAGGTCACTTCAAAATATGTATACAATCCAACTTTAAAGAGCTCCCGTGACCTCGACCTTGAAGCAAGGTCAAGTTACTGTGTACCTTTTTTGACGCCTTGTCATCCTACACCATCATGCCAAATTGGGTGTTGATAGACTTAATAGTCTCTGAGAAAAATCAAACGTTAAAGGTTTTTTTTTAACGGATTACAGGATTACAGGACGCCCGGACGGACGCCCGGATGCTCGGACGGTCGACACGGGTGACCTAGTATGAAAGTATAACATGTGTACTATAATGTTATGAAGTTTGGAAGAGTTATCTTCCATAGTTCAGGGTCAAGGTCACTTCAAAATATGTATACAATCCAACTTTAAAGAGCTCCTGTGACCTTGACCTTGAAGCAAGGTCAATCAAACTGGTATCAAAAGATAGGGATTACTTTGCCCTATACACCATATATAGGTCAGGTAATTAATCTCAAAAACTTCAGAGAAAATTGGGAAAATGTGAAAAATGGGTTTTTTATACAACATTTACGGCCCCTGCGACCTTGACTTCAAGCAAGGTCAAGTCACTATGTATGTTTTTTGACGCCTTGTCATCATACACCATCATGTTAAATTGGGTGTTGATAGACTGAATAGTCTCTGAGAAAAATCCTACGTTAAAGTTTTTGACTCACATGCGAAGCAAAAGTGAGTCTATGTACTCACCCGTTTCGTCCGCCCGGGCGTCCGGGCGTCCGAAAACTTTAACGTTGGAATTTTCTCGGAGACTATTAAGTCTATCAATACCAAATGTGGCATGATGGTGTATGATGACAAGACCTCAAAAAACACACATAGTGACTTAACCTTGCTTCAAGGTCAAGGTCGCAGGGGCCATAAATGTTGTCTAAAAACAGCCATTTTTCACATTTTCTCAATTTTCTCTGAAGTTTTTGAGATTGGATACCTCACCTATACATGGTATATAGGGCAAAGTAAGCCCTATCTTTTGATACCAGTTTGGCATACCTTGCTTCAAGGTCAAGGTCACAGGAGTCTTCAAAGTTGGATTGTATACATATTTTGAAGTGACCTTGACCCTGAACTATGGAAGACAACTGTTTCAAACTTATTAATTATGTGGGGCACATGTTATACTTTCATCATGAGACACATTTGGTCAAATATCATCAAGGTCAAGGTCACTTTGACCCTTATGAAATGTGACCAAAATGGGGTAGTGAACCATATCTCATGGTAGAATGTGCCAATAAGCACCATTTTGCTTCCTATGTCTTGAATTAACAGCTTTGTGTTGCATGACCTTGGATGACCTTGACCTTGGGTCAAGGCCACAGGTATTTTGGTAGAAAAAATGTGTACAGCATTTCTTAGTGTATGATGTCATTGCTAGGTGTAGTTATTTGACCTTGACCTTGAGGGTCACCTGAAGGTCAAGGTCATGTAAAGGTCAAGGTCAAGCATGTGAGTCATATGGGCTTTGCCCTTCTTGTTTACGGATGCCCGGACGCCCGACACGGGTGAGTACATAGACTCACTCTTGGTTTGCATGTGAGTCAATAACATCTTTTCTGATTAACAGATTATGATGACACTTTAACACAACTTGATATAGTCACCACACATGTGGTAAAGATGCAAAAGAGGGTAGAATACAGATCTTCGACTGACGTTCCAGTCAACATCACTTCACTTCTGCTGATCTCTGTCAAGTTATAAATGAAGTTGACCAACATTTTGATATAAAATAGTAAAGATATGGTCATCTGAAATGGCCTTTTGGCTTTACCAAAGTTTTCAAAAGCTATGCTCCCAAGATTCCAAACACTGAAGGCCTACACATTGTGTATGCAAATGAAACTGAGAAGCAGCAGCTTCCAGCATTAAATCAAGTGACAATTCTCACACTGATGGCTCCAGCATCCATGCAAGGTGGTTGCAATACATATTCAACAGGCAAAAGCAATCAGCGTCAGTATATGTGATTAACATATGTCTCTTTTTTTCCTCTGGCAATTATTAATAAAATAAACACAACACACTTGAAGATAATGAACCAAATCATATCCGTTTGGCGCGCTCTTTGCTGCGACAGGTCGTGTGGTAATGTCTCTCGTTGTGCTTTTTTTGTGTCAGTTTTCCCGTATTTTGTGTACTGAAAGTTTGCAGTGTTATGCTGTGACTATGTGACCAGGATTGATGTGACATATGACGGAGGATTGGAGTAAAGTGAACTGGTACTATGAGGACTTGTAGTGCTGTGAACTGTGATAGAAAGGACTATGAATGGTGTGAACTATGTCTGTGACAATAAGGATTAACATGTGAGAGAGTGTGTGTGTGCATGGGGGGAGTGCATGCGTTATGCGTTGATGATCGTGTATGTGTGCTGTGTGAGTGTGGTTGTTGATGTGCATGCCTGTCTCTTGTTGGTCTTTCCTGTGATTGTGTTGTGATGCAGGATGAAGAACATTGGGGGGGGGGGGGGGGGCGGCGCGCGCTTATACATGTGTTATGGTTGAAGATCGGGTATGTGTGATTGCGTGACGATGATTGTTTGATGTGCATGCTTGTGTCTTTTGTTCCTTCTGTGATTACTTGTTGCGGTGTAAAATGTTTCTCTATTAAATTGAATTGCCTATGATGGACTCCATAACTTGAGCGATGTGATTGAGTTAATTAATGTTGAACTTCTTGTACGTTTCTGTTCTTGTATGTATGTATTATGTTTTTGCCACCGACAAAACGAATTTCCTTGTACAATGAGGACAATAAAGTATCTTGTATCTGTATCTTGTATATTATCACCAGGCTTTTTAGTCAGTTCCACAACAAAAAACTGGTGGTATTAACCCTCTGCGCACCGTCGGCGGTCATAACCGCCGAAGTAGTTACCTCCCCTCACAGCCATCGGCGGTTATAGTCGACAAACTGATAGGCATGTTTGAATCTGGCGCTGTTTGCTATGAATCTTGGGATTGTGAGAGCTCTCTACGCATGGAGACTGCACAGAAGAGCCTCGCTTTCATAATAATAGTCGCCATATTGTTTCACTGCACGTGCGCGAATTTAGATCGAATTTTAAAGTTACTGATCGAGGTAGACACGCTGCCGCTCGATTTCGATCGCGCACGCTGGCCCAGAAATGACTCAGCTCGATCCTGATGAAGAGCGAATCTTCGAAATATTGTTCGATTCTGACTCGGAAGAAGAATTCCATGGCTTCACAGAGGAAGATTTGGTCGAGTTTGCCGCAGACAGTGACTCCGATGACAAAATCGAAGTTGAACCAGCGCAGTCTAAGATTCCGTCTGCGTGTGACCACTCTTGGTTGCTGTGGCAAACTCAACCAAATCTTCCTCTGTGAAGCCATGGAATTCTTCTTCCGAGTCAGAATCGAACAATATTTCAAAGATTCGCTCTTCATCAGAATCAAACTCAATCATTTCTGAGCCAGCGTGCGCAATTGAAATCGCGCAACAACGTGTCTACCTCGATCGATAACTTCTAAATTCGCGCATGGACATTTGTGTTGTCTCAGTTTATTTTTAAATCATATTGTATTGCATGGACATAAATTTCAGTGTGTCTATCAGAGAGAGCATTCAATTTTCCATCTTTCCTCCAAAAAGTTTGCCTCTGTAGCAAATAATAAAATAATTGTATATTTTTAAACAGAAGAGGGGTCTCGGTTTTGGGGCACGTCCAGAAAATAACTGGCTGCAGGGAGTAAAATCACTGAAAAATTAATGGCGTCCAGAGGGTTAATATTAGTCACTGAAAGTGGGGCAAGTGTAAGCAAAATCAGCAGGACTGACAGCTAACAGCAGACACTTTGGAATATGTTATAACATATACAGAAGTTCAGAGCTGACTGGATGCAATTTTGGTTTGAGAATTGCAACTGTTTTCTTTTTCCTTGGTTTTCTCAAAACTGTATGGTGGACAGGCCCTTAGGATAACGCCAGTGGAGATGGGTTGCAGGGGCATTGTGGTGTACTCCATGGTCCAATTCATGCTCAACCTGAGTGCAAAGCTATTCGATGTGGCAAATGCCACCCAGCGCTTGCCGAGGCAGCATCTCACTGGATATGGCAGATGAGGGGAAGACTGTTCACCCTGGCATGAGGGAGAGGATCCCACCTACACAAGATGTTCCCTGGTGGCACAGGGTGCTGCTTGGGGCTGCCCGTGGTCAAGCTACTGGAGTGAGGCTCTGAAAGCTCCAGCTGATGAGGGGGGCATCTGCTGTATGAAATTCTCCATAATGTTTTTTTAATAATTACAAACATGATGAAATTTGAATATCAGAGGGGGGCATCTGCTGTATGAAATTCTCCATAATGGTTTTTTTTTTTTTACAAACATGATGAAATTTGAATTTCATCTGAAACTGTAGTGTGAAAATGGGTTCTTCACCAAAAAAGTTACGGAAAATCTTCTTGTGGCTTCAACTAAATGCATGCCAGAAATGGTTAACCCTCTGAGCGCCGTCGGCGGTCATAACCGCCGAAGTAGTTACCTCCCCTCACAGCCGTCGGCGGTTATAGTCGACAAACTGATAGGCATGTTTGAATCTGGCGCTGTTTGCTATGAATCTTGGGATTGTGAGAGCTCTCTACGCATGGAGACTGCACAGAAGAGCCTCGCTTTCATAATAATAGTCGCCATATTGTTTCACTGCACGTGCGCGAATTTAGATCGAATTTTAAAGTTACTGATCGAGGTAGACACGCTGCCGCTCGATTTCGATCGCGCACGCTGGCCCAGAAATGACTCAGCTCAATCCTGATGAAGAGCGAATCTTCGAAATATTGTTCGATTCGGACTCGGAAGAAGAATTCCATGGCTTCACAGAGGAAGATTTGGTCGAGTTTGCCGCAGACAGTGACTCCGATGACAAAATCGAAGTTGAACCAGCGCAGTCTAAGATTCCGTCTGCGTGTGACCACTCTTGGTTGCTGTGGCAAACTCAACCAAATCTTCCTCTGTGAAGCCATGGAATTCTTCTTCCGAGTCAGAATCGAACAATATTTCAAAGATTCCCTCTTCATCAGAATCAAACTCAATCATTTCTGAGCCAGCGTGCGCAATTGAAATCGCGCAACAACGTGTCTACCTCGATCGGTAACTTCTAAATTCGCGCATGGACTCTCCTCAACATGTGCCCGATGAGGTATCTAAATCGGATGCTTTTTATCTCTATTTCAACTAATAAAGTCGTTGACTTGATGATCGACAAAACGAATCGCTACGCTGGTCAAGTGAGGGTGAAGAAAGGAAGCGATGCGGGAATTTATTCTCGAGTGAGTCAGTGGCAGCCTGTCACTCGACACGTTTTTTAATTTGTGTTGTCTCAGTTTATTTTTAAATCATATTGTATTGCATGGACATAAATTTCAGTGTGTCTATCAGAGAGAGCATTCAATTTTCCATCTTTCCTCCAAAAAGTTTGCCTCTATAGCAAATAATAAAATAATTGTATATTTTTAAACAGAAGAGGGGTCTCGGTTTTGGGGCACGTCCAGAAAATAACTGGCTGCAGGGAGTAAAATCCGTGAAAAATTAATGGCGTCCAGAGGGTTAA
>JAWQFJ010024863.1:0-7500 GCA_034096865.1 Theodoxus fluviatilis
TGTGTGTGTGTGTGTGTGTGTGTGTGTGTGTGTGTGTCCTGTGTGTGTGTCCCTGTGTGTGTCCCTGTGTGTGTCCCTGTGTGTGTCCCTTTGTGTGTGTCCCTGTGTGTGTGTCCCTTTGTGTGTGTCCCTGTGTGTGTCCCTTTGTGTGTGTCCCTTTGTGTGTGTCCCTTGTGTGTGTGTCCCTGTGTGTGTCCCTGTGTGTGTGTCCCTGTGTGTGTGTCCCTGTGTGTGTGTCCCTGTGTGTGTGTCCCTGTGTGTGTGTGTCCCTGTGTGTGTGTCCCTGTGTGTGTGTCCCTGTGTGTGTCCCTTTGTGTGTGTCCCTGTGTGTGTGTCCCTGTGTGTGTGTCCCTGTGTGTGTGTCCCTGTGTGTGTGTGTGTCCCTGTGTGTGTGTGTGTCCCTGTGTGTGTGTGTGTCCTTGTGTGCGTGTGTCCCTGTGTGTGTGTCCCTGTGTGCGTGTCCCTGTGTATGTATGCGTGTCCCATTGTGTGTGTCCCTGTGTGCGTGTGTCCCTATGTGCGTGTCCCATTGTGTGTGTTCCTGTGTGCGTGTGTCCCTGTGTGCGTGTCCCTGTGTGTGTGTGTGTGTATGTGTGTGTGTCCCTGTGTGCGTGTCCTATTGTGTGTGTCCCTATGTGCGTGTCCCTGTGTGTGTCCCTGTGTGTGTGTCCCTGTGTGTGTGTCTCTGTGTGTGTCCCTGTGTGTGTCCCTGTGTGTGTCCCTGTGTGTGTCTCTGTGTGTGTGTCCCTGTGTGTGCGGGTGTCCCTATGTGCGTGTCCCATTGTGTGTGTCCCTATGTGCGTGTCTCATCGTGTGTGTCCCTATGTGCGTGTGTCCCTGTGTGTGTGTGTGTCCCTGTGTGTGTGTGTCCCTGTGTGCGTGTGTCCCTGTGTGTGTGTCCCTGTGTGTGTGTCCCTGTGTGTGTGTGTGTGTGTGTGTGTATCCTTGTGTGTGTGTGTCCCTGTGTGCGTGTCTCATCGTGTGTGTCCCTGTGTGTGTGTGTGTCCCTGTGTGTGTGTGTGTGTCCCTGTGTGTGTGTGTGTGTCCTGTGTGTGTCCCATTGTGTGTGTCCCTATGTGTGTGTGTGTCCCTGTGTGTGTGTGTGTCCCTGTGTGTGTGTGTGTCCCTGTGTGTGTGTGTGTGTGTGTGTGTGTGTGTGTGTGTGTCCCTGTGTGTGTGTGTGTGTCCCTGTGTGTGTGTGTGTGTCCCTGTGTGTGTGTGTGTCCCTGTGTGTGTGTGTGTGTGTCCCTGTGTGTGTGTGTGTGTCCCTGTGTGTGTGTGTGTGTCCCTGTGTGTGTGTGTGTGTGTCCCTGTGTGTGTGTGTGTGTGTCCTGTGTGTGTGTGTGTCCCTGTGTGTGTGTGTGTCCCTGTGTGTGTGTGTGTCCCTGTGTGTGTGTGTGTCCCTGTGTGTGTGTGTGTGTGTGTGTGTGTGTGTGTGTGTCCCTGTGTGTGTGTGTGTGTCCCTGTGTGTGTGTGTGTGTGTCCCTGTGTGTGCGGGTGTCCCTATGTGCGTGTCCCATTGTGTGTGTCCCTATGTGCGTGTCTCATCGTGTGTGTCCCTGTGTGTGTGTGTGTGTCCCTGTGTGTGTGTGTGTGTCCCTGAGTGTGTGTGTCCCTGTGTGCGTGTGTCCCTGTGTGTGTGTCCCTGTGTGTGTGTGTATTGTGTGTGTGTGTGTGTGTGTCCCTGTGTATGTGTCCCTGTGTGTGTGTCCCTGTGTGCGTGTCCCTGTGTGTGTGTGTCCCTGTGTGTGTGTCCCTGTGTGCGTGTCCCTGTGTGCGTGTGTCCTTGTGTGTGTTTTTTTCCCGCCTGGGTGCTCTGTCTTAGAGTAATGGTACCATGTGACCGGATTTTGTCACAGCTGTGTCAACGTCTCTATGTAGCTGTCAGCGTCTGTGTGTGTGTGTGTGTGTATATATGTGTATGTATGTGTATGTGTGTGTATGTGCGTGTGCGTGTGTGTGAGTGTATGTGTGTATATGTGTGTGCGTGTGAGTTTATTTGCTTGCCTGTTTGCCTCAATATCCACCTGTCTGTCTCTCTGTCTCTATATCTCTGTCTCTCTGTCTCTCTGTCTCTCTCTCTCTCTCTCTCTCTCGGTCTCTCTCTCTCTCTCTCTCTCTCTGTCTCTCTCTCTCTCTCTCTCTCTCTCTCTCTCTCTCTCTCTCTCTCTCTCTCTCTCTCCCCTCCTCATCAGACAATCAAGACGAGCATTAAACTGGAAGTTGATATGTGAACATATTTAACTTGGTGTAAAAGGATTAATGTTATTTTAAGTGAAATTTCATACTGGCGAGTTTTGATATGTCAGTGTCTTTCATCCGAAGATAATATTCCATTGTGACTTATACAACTGATATACTAATGTTTTAAATGTGTACATATGTATATATTCCTAAGTGATAGGTCGTTGGCCGAAATAAACGAATCAAATCTCTCTCTCCCTCCCTCTCGTTCGCTCACACTTCATCTCGCTGGTTTGCTGCGTTTCCGATTCCATTCTGTTTGACCTTCATGTTGACCTTTTCAGGGATACATGGCGGTCAAGGACCTCCACAGCTACACGTGCTACCTGGTCAGGCTGGCTGAGAGTCACATCACCGCGGACGAGTACATTGCTGGCATCAACGTGAGTGGAGATAGGAATACATCCGCCGTGTTTCTCAGCGCGATTCGTGAAAGGTGGTTCACTAGAAATATCGAGACTTCACTGGATGTAACTCTAAGCAGGTCTGGTGATTTTCAAAACCAATTGCCTTTCATTACCCAGGGAGGCTGATAGGTGGTGAAACAGTATTCACTCCATTCCATTCCGTTGTAATTCATCATCATTGCTATCTATACGTATCTGCGTCCCCTAAAAATGGAGGGTTAACACGACCCCTCTATATAATGTGCTCAATTATTACATCGATACCTTCGCGCTCTCATAGAGCAGTTTCATTACCTTTCTTGCACGAGTACATTGACCGCAGGTGAAGGACCAACTACGCTGGTGAACGCATCTTTGTTAAGATCGGGACGTGGCGTGGTAGCTCGACCTGTACGCCATTGTGCCAGGGTAGCTCGACCTGTACGCCATTGTGCCAGGGTAGCTCGACCTGTGCGCCATTGTGCCAGGCGGTTAGGTGGCCGTGGTAGCTCGACCTGTACGCCATTGTGCCAGGGTAGCTCGACCTGTACGCCATTGTGCCAGGCGGTTAGGTGCCGTGGTAGCTCGACCTGTACGCCATTGTGCCAGGGTAGCTCGACCTGTACGCCATTGTGCCAGGGTAGCTCGACCTGTACGCCATTGTGCCAGGCGGTTAGGTGCCGTGGTAGCTCGACCTGTACGCCATTGTGCCAGGGTAGCTCGACCTGTACGCCATTGTGCCAGGGTAGCTCGACCTGTACGCCATTGTGCCGGGGTAGCTCGACCTGTACGCCATTGTGCCAGGCGGTTAGGGGCCGTGGTAGCTCGACCTGTCCGCCATTGTGCCAGGCGGTTAGGTGGCGTGGTAGCTCGACCTGTCCGCCATTGTGCGATGGTAGCTCGACCTGTACGCCATTGTGCCAGGCGGTTATGTGGCGTGGTTCCGTCCCTGCTCGGGGTGACTTGACTGATATTCATCGTCATCATTTCCGGGAGCGAGTGCCACGTGACATTCAGGTACGAAAGACGTCACATGCACGTGGCAGTCACATCTCTACGTCATGTTACGTCATCTGGACCTACGAGTAACGTCCCTTGTTTCCATGGTTACCCACAGAAATCCCACACTTCCTTTTACGAGTGACGTCACTTGTTTCCATGGTTACCCACAGAAATCCCACACTTCCTTTTACGAGTGACGTCACTTGTTTCCATGGTTTCCAACAGAAATCCCACACTGCCTACGAGTGACGTCCCTTGTTTCCATGGTTGTGGTACTGCCTACGAATGATGTAACTTGTTGTCATGGTAACCCAGAGAAATCCCACACTGCCTACGAGTGACGTCCCTTGTTGTCATGGTTACCCACAGAAATCCCACACTGCCTACGAGTGACGTCCCTTGTTTCCATGGGTACCCACAGAAATCCCACACTGCCTACGAGTGACGTCCCTTGTTGTCATGGTTACCCACAGAAATCCCACACTGCCTACGAGTGACGTCCCTTGTTTCCATGGTTGTCGCACTGCCTACGAACGATGTCACTTGTTGTCATGGTTACCCAGAGAAATCCCATATGAGTGGCGTCACTTGTTTCCATGGTTAGCCGTAGAAACCCCACACTGCCTACGAGTGACGTCCCTTGTTTCCATGGGTACCCACAGAAATCCCACACTGCCTACGAGTGACGTCCCTTGTTTCCAATATTGTCGCACTACCTACGAATGATGTCACTTGTTGGCATGGTGACCCAGAGAAATCCCCTACGAGTGACGTCCCTTGTTTCCATGGTTAGCCGTAGAAATCCCACACTGCCTACGAGTGACGTCCCTTGTTTCCTTAAGTACCCACAGAAATCCCACACTGCCTACGAGTGACGTCTCTTGTTTCCATGGGTACCCACAGAAACCCCACACTGCCTACGAATGACGTTCCTTGTTTCTATGGGTACCCACAGAAAGCCCACACTGCCTACGAGTGACGTCCCTTGTTGTCATGGTTACCCACAGAAACCCCACACTGCCTACGAGTGACGTCACTTGTTGTCATGGGTACCCACAGAAATCCCACACTGCCTACGAGTGACGTCCCTTGTTGTCATGGTTACCCACAGAAATCCCACACTGCCTACGAGTGACGTCCCTTGTTTCCATGGGTACCCACAGAAATCCCACACTGCCTACGAGTGACGTCCCTTGTTGTCATGGTTACCCACAGAAACCCCACACTGCCTACGAGTGACGTCCCTTGTTGTCATGGTTACCCACAGAAAGCCCACACTGCCTACGAGTGACGTCACTTGTTGTCATGGTTACCCACAGAAATCCCACACTGCCTACGAGTGACGTCACTTGTTGTCATGGTTACCCACAGAAATCCCACACTGCCTACGAGTGACGTCCCTTGTTGTCATGGTTACCCACAGAAATCCCACACTGCCGTGCTGACCGACGAGTTCCGCGAGGTGCTTCCCCCAGTCAAGCACAGTGATGTCCAGCACATGTTTGGCCACCGCATCGGTCACTACTGTCTCCACAACCCCACCTTCCTGCTGACCAGATACTTTGGTAAGTCATACGTAAATACGCGGTAAGTAGGCGACAGATGCATGCATATGTAACTGACCAGATAAATGGGTAAGTTTTTGCATAGTTGAAGTTGGTATCTAACAAATACATGCGTTAGTAGCTGACAGATGCATGCACATGTAACTGACCACATAAGGGTATATCATATGTAAATGTGCGGTGAGCAGGCGTCAGGTGCGTGCATGAGTAACTGACCACACGGCGGTAAGTTATAAGTTAATGCGCGATGGGTAGATGACAGATGCATGCATAAGTAACTGACCAGATAAATGGGTAAGGTATTCGCATACTTGCAGTAGGTATCTAACAAATACATACATGTGTTAGTGGACGACAGATGCATGCATAAGTAACTGACCAAACATATGAGTAAGCTATAAGTAAATGTGTGGTGGGTAGGCGTCAGATACGGGCATGAGTAACTGACCAGAACTTTTTTATGTCATACGTGAATGTGCGGTAGGTAGGCGACAGATGCATGCATAATTAACTGACCTGACATGGGTAAGCTATTAGCATAAGGTATCTAATAGGTATCTAATAGATACCGGTACACACGTTAGTAGCCTACTAGCTACATGAGTGAGTGATGCCCAGATACATGGTGAGTACCTAACGGGTTCATACGTAAGCGGGCGTAGCTAACGAGATACGAGAGTGAGTGTGTGACACGTTCATGGGCATATGGGTATGTAGGAGGGAGATGTGCGGTTGGATGCAAGTCTGGGCGATGTTACTTGGAGGATGGGCTGTTGGATGCAAGTCTGGGCGATGTTACTTGGAGGATGGGCTGTTGGATGCAAGTCTGGGCGATGTTACTTGGAGGATGGGCTGTTGGATGCAAGTCTGGGCGATGTTACTTGGAGGATGGGCTGTTGGATGCAAGTCTGGGCGATGTTACTTGGAGGATGGGCTGTTGGATGCAAGTCTGGGCGATGTTACTTGGAGGATGGGCTGTTGCCCCTGCAGCACATTCCCCCTCACCACGTCAGTGACAGATCCAAAGGAACAGCGGGGACCTTTCAGTTTCGCACCAGCGTCGTTGCAGGACATGCCAGAACTAGGTTGTAAGCAGCATACAAGTATAAAGCTTTCAGATAGGTATACGTCGGTAAGTAGCTGAGAGATAGTTGGGTAATTATCTGCATTCTACTTGAGTAAGTAGCTATTAGATGATTGTTTAAGTAGCTATCATATATCATTGGTGAATAAGTAACAATGAAGTATAGGTTAGTGTGTGATCACTTTGTTTTTTCTTATAAAAAAAAGTAACCACAACAAGTCAGAACGTGACTGGGCGAATGAGAAGTGAGTGACAGTTTATGATTGGTTAGCTTCATAGTTTTCAACTCAAAGTAGGCATACAGAATGGTAGCATTTAGAAAAAAGCAGTCGTCAAAATGTTCTGTCTGCTCATCGGTTTCTCACACATATGCTTGAAAACTGCATTTTTTGAATGTGAGGGATGGGTACACATGCGAAGCAAAAGTGAGTCTATGTACTGAGCCGTGTCGTCCGTCCGTCCGGGCGTCCGTCCGGGCGTCCGTCCGGGCGTCCGTAAAAAACTTAAACGTTGGATTTTTCTCGGAGTCTATTAAGTCTATCAACACCAAATGTGGCATGATGGTGTATGATGACAAGGCCTCAAAAAACATACATAGTGACTTGACCTTGCTTCAAGGTCAAGGTCACAGGAGCCATAAATGTGGTCTCAAAAACAGTCATTTTTCACATTTTCCCAATTTTCTCCCACGTTATTGAGAATGGCGACCTTAGCTACAAGTGGTATATAGGTCAAAGCAAGCCCTATCTTTTGATACCAGTTTGGTTGACCTTGCTTCAAGGTCAAGGTCACAGGAGCTCTTCAAAGTTGGATTGTATACATATTTTGAAGTGACCTTGACCCTGAACTATGGAAGATAACTGTTTCAAACTTAATAATTATGTGGGGCACATGTTATACTTTCATCATGAGACACATTTGGTCACATATCATCAAGGTCAAGGTCACTTTGACCCTTATGAAATGTGACCAAAATGGGGTAGTGAACCACTAAAAGTGACTATATCTCATGGTAGAAAGTGCCAATAAGCACCATTGTGCTTCCTATGTCTTGAATTAACAGCTTTGTGTTGCATGACCTTGGATGACCTTGACCTTGGGTCAAGGTCACATGTATTTTGGTAGGAAAAATGTGTAAAGCATTTCTTTGTGTATGATGTCATTGGTAGGTTTAGTTGTTTGACCTTGACCTTGAAGGTCACCTGAAGGTCAAGGTCAT
>JAWQFJ010024863.1:12500-20319 GCA_034096865.1 Theodoxus fluviatilis
AGGTCATCACGTGGGGGCAGTCGCTGCTTATAAGAGTGGCTGTCAGGGAGAGGGAAGAAAAGAAATGGGATTGGATATCGAGCAGATTGCTGACATTGACTGTCGAAGGAAGTTCACGTTCGGAGTCCGGCCCTGTCGAAGGAAGTTCATGTTCGGAGTTCGGCCACAGTTCACGTTCGGAGTCCGGCCACAGTTCATGTTCGGAGTTCGGCCACAGTTCACGTTCCGAGTTCGGCCACAGTTCACGTTCGGAGTCCGGCCATGTGTTCGAAGCAAGTTCACCAGCGCTTACTAAGTGCAGAGATCGTTGGGGTTCTAACAATGCCAGCTGCGGTGGATTTGACAAGTGTTCGGCAGACTGCAATGAAAACGGACTATGACTCCACACTCCTCCCTCAAGTCTCTCTGAGCGCAGGACCTGTAGAGCCTCAGCCGCCCGAGAAACGGGAGACCAAAGAGAGAAACACCAGGAGGCCCCGACGTGCCAACAAACGACCCTCGCCAAAGAGGTGCGTGGATTTGAGTGAAACACGCACAGAGAAGTGCGGGGAAAAGGAGGATGAACGGAGCTTAAATTCCACCGACCCAGAGACGAGCAGCGTGAGTGGCAGCAACCCAACAAGTGCGGGAACTGAGATGAACACGACAGAAGAAGTCATCATCCTGTCTGCCAAGACCAATTCGCCGGCGAACCACCAGCGCGTCCCAGTCACGGTCTCCCCTGTTCCCACCACCCGCGTTTGCTGCGACACACGGCAGGAGGATGTGTGGAGACCATGGCATGGAAATCGAGATGCCCCCAGCGCTCTGGAAAGCCCCACCAGCTGCACAAGCCATCCCCCTGTCGTGACGTCACAGGCTCCAACCCTCCAGGCATCAGGCTTGAAGTCAGCCATTTCCACACTTCCCGTCGTCCCCCTCCCTTTGTGTGATTCTAGAGGGAAAGGAGCGGGAAAAAGCGAATTGTGCACTTTGAAAAGTATTGTGCCGCAATATGAGGACGTTAGCCCGAACTCCACGCCTATCACCCGCCCCGTCCCACCGTGTAGCTGACCGAGTCCAAAGGACCACAAACGGGGGACGCCGATGCACACAATTCGAACAAGTTCCAGAAACCACGCGATGACGTCACACCGGTGTCCGCCTATTCCAAACTTGCCGCTTTCCTTCCCAGCCCACTTGAATTGAAAAGACAACGAATGGAATATGACGATGACTCAAGTTCGAAGAGGTTTAAGAAATATAATGACACTCCTCTTCAAATTCTCATCCATCCGGGGTATCCAGACCAACGCTCCCCCTTCAGGGGGTTCAATATCCGTGAGCTTTTGCTGAAACGCAAGGCGACTTTGAACATCCCAGCATTTAGCAAGGGACAGACTCTGTCAGCCAAAGCAGTCCAGAGGTCAAGAAGGATTGCCTCTATTAGGATCCATGTAGAACGTGCGATAGGCAGAATGAAGACATTCAAGATTTTAAGAGGAGTGATACCATGCAAGATGCATTTTTAAATTAATCAAATGTTGACAGTCATCAGCGTTTTGTGCAACCTACAAAAAAGATTGTGCTAAGTGACTGGGGAAAGGCTGTTGTTTTTTGTTGACTCCAGCCAAAAACCAAGGCTACAGCAAAATGTTGTTATGTTGTACTGTTATGTGGGGATTATCTTCAGCCATGGTAAGCTCCTAACATAACAACTGGGATTCTCTGGAGACAGAGATCAAATCCCCTGAAGACGGAGTGTGGCTGCCTATATGGCGGGGTGTTCAAAAATAGTCACACACGCAATCATCTCACCCACTTGGGTGATCCTGGGAGTGTTTAGCCCAGGTATGCAACAACAACAACACGGTGTTGGTTTTGTATAAAATGAAATATAATAAAAACTGTGACTGTACCTGTTATAACTGTGTTACCTGTGACTCATTGCGCTAAGTCACTGTATTTGTGAGAACTAACTTGCCTATATTACACATTGTGCTAAGTGACTGTGAGAACTGGTTTGCCTATGTCTCACTATATGATGTGTGTGAATTTGATCAGCCCTACAACTTGTTGTTTGAAGTTAACTGCCACTAGTTATTTCCGAGGTGCTTTGTACTCCTCTGGCACTTTTTGTATTTCTTTCAGCACCAGCACAAACTTGTAAACACGAGAAATAAAAAAATTGAAAGATACCTGCAGTACAACATTTATTTCAACTGGCTTTGTGTGTGTGTAAATCTGTACTGTTTGTTGTTCTGTCTTGTTTCAACATGCACATCCGTGCATTAACCATGCGTGTGTCAGACCACTTTTCCGGAATGTCAGGGTTTTTTCTGCATTAACGGGTCACATTAAAATGATATTTTAACAGGAGAAGAAATAAAGGCATGCCTTATAAAACATATATGTCAAGAAAGATCTAAGAATGAGCTACATATTTCTTGCAATAATCTTGATAACAGAAACACCACTCCGAAACTGATGGAAAAGTACAACACTCAGTCCTTGTCCTTGGCTTGACTGAAGCCTTGACTGCATAGTACCCACTGGTTAGCTCCATGGTTTCAACACTACTGACAAAGCCGTCCTCCATGAGACTATAAGCTTCGGAGCGTCTATAGTCCCTGATGGCTGTAATGCCCACGCCATGCCCCATCAAGTAGGTGTGCACACATCCACAAAAGAGAAGTCTGGTAAGATGCTTATGTCCGAAGATCCAGACAGAAGTGCAGGGTTGGACAACACGAGGTTGCCGTCTCTCAGTTTTTCGCCTATCACTTCAGATCGATCTTCTACACACAACTCAGGATCTACGGGTAAACCCAAGTCCTTGGCTATCCCAACAAGTTCAAGAAGTTCTTGCCTCTTACTCTGGCCCACAACCACACCTCTGTCTCGCAAGAAACGTTGCAGTTAGCTCACAGTCACTCGCTTTGTTTCCATTGTCGCCTTCTTCGATCACGGTCCTGATTTCAGGGGAGATAACTCGCGTAACACATTCGCTGCTGACTCGTGCATGAGGTCCATTGTCCGACCTTGAAAAGTATAGCTTCAGACCTCCACTCTCGGCTTGGTTTGTGCCCTACAGCTCTTTTGAAGACATGAACTTGAAAAGCATTTGCAACTAGTGTTCGTTCAAAGCAAGCCTAAACTGTCAAAACATAAACAGCCATGAACTTAGCCTACTTACAAAGTCATGTACACAGCTTACCCACACAGTCAATCATATACACAGCCTACTGACACAGTAAGGAAGAAGAATTATGTGGGCTTGTGTTGTCTACATTTTCTATTTCCCTTCCATTTGAGGACCCAAATTGAAAACTAATATTTGTGCTCTCCATATCATAAAGACTTGCCAAAAAATCACTTACATTATGGCTCACAGATACATCAGGGTGATTTACTACACATTCACCTATATCCAAAATGTCAGAAAAAGCCTATTCTTTAAGTACATGTACAGTATCAGGCAACACACAAGTCAATACTTTTGTCGATGACGCATTTCCAAAAGTACACAAAGAACAAGATTGTCCAGAAACCACATCATGCATATCATGTGCATTGACAGTAGCATCAAATACATTATACACTATATCTGGAACCAATACACTTTCAACAAATTTTTGTTTCTTAGTCACACCATCATCAGTAGCATACACAAAAGCAATATCAAAACCAGTAGCAGCACCACTGTCTCTACACACATCATCACTGTGTTGGGTTGGGTTGGGTTGGGTTGGGTAGGGATGGGTTGGGTAGGGTTGGGTTGGGTTGGGTTGGGTATGGTTGGGTTGGTTGGTTGGTTGGTTAGTTAACAAAATAACATATTCATCGCCGGTCGTTTGCGACGGGCAGACGTGTGGGGAGACGCAGAAGTGAGAAGCACTCTTCAAGCCCGTTTCCGCCTTACAGCGGAGACTTACAGACGGAAGTTCCGCAACACCCGGAAAGAACCTAACGCATCCTTCAAGCGATTTCTCGAGCGACTAACGATGTGGATGCACCGGTGGGTGGAAGGCGCTGGAAGAAGATGACAGCGGAGGACCTCGACGATCTACTGTTGCAAGAACAATTGATGGATGTTATGCAGTGTTTGGAGAAGTGACCTCCCCTGCTACCTGCGCCACACCTGCACAGACTGCTGAAGTTGACGACTTGAAGAATGGCGTCATCTGGGCGCAGTTCTGGACCTATTGTGGAGAGGGCCCCTTCCAAGCACCAGAAAAGGAAAGCCAGGCAAGAGCAAACCGTTGTCAAATCTGAAGACATCAACGGCTACAGAGGAAACGAGTCCATTGATGACATTCTCAAATTTATCAATGGATCAGGCAATGCCAACACCAACAAGAAGAAAGGAATTAAAGAGGCCTCCAATGATGCCGATGTTAAGGCCGGAGCCAAGAAAAAAAACAACCCCAAACCTTCACATACAGAACCAAAGCCAGAGACTGCCCAGTAGAGCAAGCTTGTAAATTTTCTAACTTTGATTTTTATTTTATTTTATAACCGCTATGCAAAGTTCCTGCCAGAGAGTGAAGTCAGATGAGTGCCAGGAGAAAGTTCTATGAAAGACTTGTGTGTAAACTTCCAGTGATGGCCGTTTTTCTAGGCAGTGCAAGCGTGGCAAAACATCAGTATTGACAGAATGAGTGATATTCCCTGAACTAAAAAAGTGGCACCTTCAGTCTGCCCTGAAGCTGCAGAATGGCTGTGTGTTGAAGTCTTTCTTTCTTGCTTGTGATAAGCTGCTGTGGATTTAGCTACCCCAGCTTTGTGTTCATCCATTCCCGTTTAGTTTTGCTTTCCACAGAGTACAAAAGCATCAGACACAGCCTGTTTACAATTGCTTGATGAAGTGAAGACTCAAAAATATTTTTCTTTAAACTGTAGTTGACTTGACTCCCAGACAATTGCAAGATAATGGGAATTTTATCAAGTCAAAATGACACACTTCCTAAAATCCACAAAACTACACTACGTGCCTTTACAGAGTGATCCCACGCACAAGATTGCCAAAGTGTCTAACGAGATTGCTGATCAGCTGCTCAGCAAAGGTCACATCAGTGAACAGACTCATAGATGGGCTAAACTGAATGTCAGCCAGACGAAATGTCATAGGTTCTACACACTTCCTAAAATCCACAAAACAATTGATCATCCTCCCGGAAGGCCTATCGTATCAGGAGTCAATGGACCCACAGTAAACTTGTCAAAGATCGTGGACAGTTGGCTGCAACCATACGTGACGGCACTACCGAGCCACATCAAAGACTCAACCCACATGCTCACGATGCTGGAGAAGTGGAACCATGACTTCGGACCTTTTCCTGACTATACCAAACTGGTCACCATTGACGTCACAGCCCTGTATACCAACATCCCCCATGACGACATGAAGGAGTCACTGAGACACTTCTTGACACAAAAAGTAGAGCCTGACACCCCACCTGTAGAGGTAGTGGTTGAAGTAGCTGATCATGTTCTACAAAACAATGTGTTCAGCTTTGAAGGCAAGATTTTCAAACAAGCCATGGGAACTGCAATGGGAACTCCCATGGCACCCTCAGCAGCTAATCTTTTCATGGGAATGCTGGAAGAACGTCTCCTGAATCAAAGCCCAGTACCAGTGAATAGGGAGTTCTGGAAGAGGTTCATTGATGACATTTTCATGCTATGGATGGGTTCTTCCAAAGATCTGGATGTCTTCATTGACCACTTGAACAGCTTTCATCCAACCATCAAATTCACTGCTAACTCATCACACCAAACGGTATCGTTTCTGGACATCAATATCACCCTGAAGGAAGGCTATTTCCAGACTGATCTGTACAGCAAGCCAACGGACGCACATGCCTACTTGCACAGTTCATCATCTCACCAGAGACACACTGTGAAGAACATCCCATACAGCCTGTTCGTCAGACTACGAAGACTTTGTTCGACACCTGCGGCTTTCTCTACCCGGTGCGATGAACTATACCAACAGTTGCAACGCAGGGGTTTCAATCGGAACGCAATTTTGGAGGCTAAGAGGAAAGCTGAGAACATCCCTCGTTCAGAAAGTTTGCGGTACCGGCACAAGGAGAAAGAGAACAGAGTCCCCTTCGTAATTACGCACAACCCCGCCAATCCACCTCTACGAGCGTGGCTACACGAACAACATGAGATCATGGTTCGAGACAGTGACAAGATGAGACAGGCTGTCCCTAAACCACCCGTGATCGGAGAGAGGAATTCAAGGTCTCTGAAACAGATTCTGATGCCCACATGCCTACCGGAAGAAAGAGATCCCCGCCCACCAGGAGTGTATAGATGTACAGCCACCAGGTGCACTATGTGTAGCCAGCATCTTGTCGATGGCAGCACTTTCAACAGTCACCAGACAGATGAAATTTTCCAACACAGGACAGTCCTCTCCTGCACCTCTGCAAACGTCGTGTATGTTCTGTGGTGCGACCTCTGCCGTAACACCCAGTACGTGGGGGAAACTATGACATCGTTGAAGAAACGCTTCTACCAGCACTACCAAGACATCAGAACCAACAAGGGGACTCTCGTGACCAGGCACTTCAACTTGCCGGGTCATACTATGGCGAACATGAGAGTCATGCTGATCAAACAGGTGTATGGTGCTCCATCGGATCATCCTCGTAGACTGGCGAGGGAGGCTTTTTGGATGACTAAACTGCGTACCACCTATCCTCTTGGTCTAAACACCAAAGTGTAGTTGAGTGGTTGGCGGTTTGGTTGTTCAGAGGGTACGCTTGTCGACTTTCAGGGGTGATCCGATGGTCTGGATGTGTGTACTGTGTAGGGATGTGTATATGTGTGTGTGTGTGTGTGTGTGTGTGTGTGTGTTTGTGTGTGTGTGTTTGTGTGTATGTGTGTGTGTGTGTGTGGGGGGTGTTTGCGTGTGTGTGTGTGTATGCACGTGTGTGTGTGTGTGTGTGTGTGTGTGTGTGTGTGTGTGTGTGTGTGTGATATGCTGTTTCTTTCTCCAGAATTCGTGGACTTGTGTTTGCCCATTTTTGTGGACTATCGTGGTGATTGGCCAGTCGGGACATCCAAGACTGTGGGAATGTCTAACGTCATAGCAGACGTAATTCTTTTTATACGTCATCTTGACGCCATTTTTTTCATTGCTGAAGAAGTTGCCGGAAGGCATCGAAATATTCTAAGAAGTACAAACACAGAAAGTCATCTTGTTTTTTGTTTTCATTCTCTTTTTTCAAAATGACAAGATTTGTTTTACTGGCATTTGTCAGATCATTGTCTCATTTGCACTAAGATTTCCTATCAAGATCAGCTATTGTTTGTCAGTGCACTGACGAGGTTAATTTGCTAAAGGTCCCCCAAAAGAATGGTATCATAAGTTCGCTAACTGTTCTTTGCTATGATGATGATTTTGCATAGGGTGCTCGCTGCTTTTCATGCAAGTTCATTGCATGTTCCAAATAATACTCATCCGAACCTATTTTGATATGCCAATCTATTCTTGCTCTTGTCTTATCATTACTTCAGATTGATACATTGAATTTCATAGGCGCTTGTTCTATTGTTGGTCACTATGCGTTAGTGTCATTTTGATCTCACCTCTGGTGCTTATTCATAGAGTGATTTGTTTACCACATTGCTGCCATGGTGAACATTTCCTGTATCCAATGTATGTCCTTATTGATGCATTGTTTGGAAATGTAACTTGTGTGCACGCTTTTGCTACATGTACTTATGGGACTGAGTGGAGAATTGAATGATTAAAATTTATTCCAAAGGCCAAAAAAGATGAAGAAAAAAGATGGATGTTATGCATGTGGAGTTGGCGACATTC
>JAWQFJ010024864.1:2500-10000 GCA_034096865.1 Theodoxus fluviatilis
TCCGGCCGACGACCCACAATGAAAAATTAACACTTTTGCATTTACATTATGAACGTGTTGAGGAAAGCAATCAAATTCAGAATATATATTGCTAGTTAAATACTGGTATCTTACTAGCCGGAGTAGTAGTGTTCACAAATATGTTTAGCTGGTGCGCATGATTGACAGGGTATGCATATTTTTCGTGGTAGTTATGTGAAGTAATTATGGAGGAATTGTCATACAGTATCACACCGTTACAGAGTCTGAGATTTCTTTAATCATTTGGCTGCATAGTTTGAAAGTATAATATAATTACATTGCGACATATCTCTCTTCTGGTGTCATTACTGTCAAGCAATTTTGTCAATTTCATCGGACCGCTTCTATATATTATATATACTATTCTTTCGAACGTTTCCATAGCTATTGCAACCAAACAGAAACTGTTCTTCGCTCCTTACTTCATTCCTGCAGAATGAACTATTTATATTTGGAGTTTCACTGTTCTCGTAACGTTTGTTTGAATTTAGTTCGCACATTCCCATTCAAAATCTGATATAGATATCGCTGAATTGTTTAATATTGATATATTTGAGAGAGAGAGAGAGAGAGAGAGAGAGAGAGAGAGAGAGAGAGAGAGAGAGAGAGAAACAACGCCATTATCATTGCAACTACCAATCTTACCGCAACAGCCATTGACTGTATTCATGGCCAACCAACATTTCAGCACCTTTGTCAGATTTGTATCGAATGAACCATCCGCGTAACCTTTAACACACCATCAATACCACAACCACAAGCACAAAGCCAATATTGATACTTCCCTTGCTTCAATGAAAGCTACAGGTGCCGTGTTTGAAATCACCATTTCTACCGTCATTTCCACCTCTGCCACAATGCTGCAGTGGGCGAGCGTCGGGTGAGAAGTCAAGTGAGATAAAAATAGGTTTCATGTCAGCCTTACTCCGGCTTTCTGCTGGAGCACTGTACATAACCCCTGTTGCTCATGCAAAGTCTGGGAGTGGAGGGGGAGAGGGTCAGCAGAGAGCCATAGTAGGAACAACAAAGTAATCACTAATCCTAACACCGGCTTACTATTAAAGTACACGTACATGCGCCCCTGATTGCTCTGCTACTGGCATATTTCCAAGAAGCTAATTCATGGTGAAAGTAAACAGGGTTTATGGTTTCCCGACATGGTCTGGCAACCGTTGAAGTATTGCGGGTAATCCGATCCGATACCTCGGTCGGTTGCGCCAGAAGCTGTTAATCCAAACCCTGTGTATGGACCAGGTGTTTGGCTTCGGACACCATGTCGTGCGTCTGTCTACCTGTGGCCGACATAGACAGCGAAGTGGGATGCAACGGATCGCTGTCTTTCTTCGTGCAGGCTATGATATACAGTGTAATGGCATGCAGTACTAAACGCAATACAATCTGCAACACCGTGACTGACTGTGTTGCTTCATTTCGTGTAGGATTGTCATTTTTTGTGATTTAAAAAAAAGAAACAAGTGTGAATGTTAAAACTGTACATTTTCCATCCACTTTATTGAATATTCAGTACACCGTTCGCAATATAATTGTTGATGTCATTGTTGTTAGAATATAGTTGATGTTCTGCTGCATTGTTGTTTCTGTTTTGATCAAACGCGTCTACCATATTGGCTGTCATCGTGTCCAAAGTAATTTGTGACTAAAAGTTGTGAAAATGAAACATTTGATGAGTAAATTGTAAATCATTTTCCCCGCTACAACGTAGATGTATCTATCGCGTAAACTGCATTTGGTTGAAAGTGTTACAGTAGTTCTCGTCTCGCTCGAGGGTGTGTTGTATTCTATATTCTCACAATGAATAACTGCCACATTCATTGTCACGCCTTACTTTTTAGTTATGAGAAAGGAAGGGGTGGAAGGTAGGGGGTGGGGGTGGGTGGGAATGGAAACACTTTGTGGATATTTTCTTTTAAAATGTGTTCTTTTTAAGGTGTGTCTGGTGTGTGGATATTAGTGTCAAAGAAATGTAATAAAAACCGCTGGCGCTAAACCTCCAGGTTTTGCCGCAATCTCTCGAGAAAAGAGAGGGAAAAACACACCCAAAAAAACAACAAAAAACAGGTCGGGTTCGAACCAGCAACCTCTCGAAAAAAGAGACTGAGTGGCTGTTCCCAGAGTTGAATGAACTGGCCGCGCGGGTGGACAATCCCCCTCCCTCTCTCTCTCTCTCTCTCTCTCTCTCTCCCCCACCCCCCACCCCCCACCTAGCCGCCGCTGCTAGGCATTGTTCTGTCAGTTTTGATCACGTCAGGCATTTCGCCATTCCGTTAATTAAACAGCCCTCGCCATTCCATCAATTGACACTTTAGGGAGGTACGACCTTAAAAAACCACTTTCTCTTCAAGCCTCGATTCTGAAAATTTGATACATTCAATCGGACCTAACTTCCAGTTAGTGTGCAAAATCTCAAGGAAATCCGTCCAGTAGTTTTTGAGATATAAGCCGTTAAGTCGGGACAGACAGACACACACACACACACACACACACACACACACACACACACACACACACACACACACACACACACAGAGAGAGAGATAAAATCTGTAGGACCTCCAGTAAACCTGGAGGGATAAAAGTATGGTTTGATATGCTCGTGCACTTCTAGATATTTTGTTCCAGAAAATCACACCAAACGTTTGCTAATATAAAAACAGGCGTACAAAAGAGTCTAGCAAACGAAGAAAAAAAAGTATCCATGTGTATTGTTTCGCTTCTGTTGTTGTTGTTGTTGTTGTTGCGTACCTGGGCTAAACACTCCCAGGATCACCCAAGTGGGTGAGATGATTGCGTGTGTGACTGTTTTGGAACACCCCTCCATATAGGCAGCAACACTCCGTCTTCAGGGGATTTGAACTATGTCTCCAGAGAATGCTAGTTGTTATGTTAGGAGCTTACCACGGCTGAAGATAATCCCCACACAACAGTACAACATAACATCATTTTCTGTAGCCTTGGTTTTTGGCTGGAGTCAACAAATAGCAACAACCTTTGCCCAAGGCAATTGTTTAGCTGCTGTCGTCTGATATAATGGTTACGATGTTCTCTGTAAAACAAAACACGAAAAATTCTAGTTCTCAGTGCAATGCCTTGCAAATAAATAGCGTTGATTTTTAATAGATCATAATAATAACGCGTGAGTATTTCTGATCATGACTCCTGAGTTTTCAATAGTATTCTTAAACTAATTACTCTTCTTCCAGTTTGTTTTATAGTTTAATTGTTATTGCCATTGTTAAACATCTGCCGTGGGTACTGAGATGAATCTCGTAGGTAATCTATCCGTCTAGTCAGACGAAACTATTCCCTAGTCTTGTCATTGATGTCGAACATTGTAGTGGGCAATTACATTTCCATGGTTGATAGTTGACTACAATTGTGTGTGCGTACTTAAGTGCATGCGAACGCCAACGCGAGCATGTGTGCGCTTACACTGCGAATTACGTCTGAAGTAGTACCCTAATATCTTAGTAGCACATTTCTGTGAATGTCCAAAAGGGGTCTTCTTGATTAGTCAGTCTTCTCGGTTGTTTCCATGACAACTTCCTCTGCCCGACATCCTACTCCTTAGCACGGTACTGTCGCCAGTCGTGTACCACACGTGCTACCCTCATGACTTGGCACCTTCCCAATCCATTCCTCTGCCCCTGGCCTCGTGAACAGTTGCTTAGACCGCCTGGCCCTCGATCTTTTGCTCAACAGTTCGGGTCCTTTGGGCAACGTTTTGTTGAAACCGAGCGACTACTAATATCCCTGGCGAGTGGGAAGGCGTGGACAGAGAACGTTGGCCTAACAAAGACCATTGACCTCCGGGGCGTAAGCTATCTGGCACGGTGTTTCGATTGCATGCATATATGTGAGGTTTTGACGGGTCCGACTGCACTCACCCAGGAGACGACAACGGACGCGGGCTGTAATCCCAGATTGCTGTCGGTAAGTTTTTCACAGCTGACTGGAGTGACTGAGGCGTCAATCTATCATTTCATGATTTGAGATGAAAATCGTTTAAAAAGTCAACAATCTTTACCGCTGTAGTGTTGATGAGGTGTTTTTCTCGACGGAAGCAACACAATTGGGACTTGCGAAATAATATTCATCACATACCGAGAAAGTTTCTAAAAGCGCAATCATGTGTTAACCATCAAAGTAAGTATTGGTGGTTGTTGATCAAATTGAAAAACATTACTAGCATGTTTTGCCCAATCAAAATGTGAACACTGTATTACTGAAAAGGAGAAGTCGTACACTGCTTCCGTTTCTAGATTTTAACAACCACGTCATACATGACATCTATTTGCAAATAAAAATTCAGCGTGTGGGCATTGTCAATGTAGATAATTCCGATTTGCTCGCCTACCATTAAAAAAGTGTTACACTGTTAAAGACCAAATGCCGTAATTAAACATTTGTGCGCGCGCTTACGCAACTGTGATTGTGTTAAAGAAAAGCAATTCTTACCTTTGCAATGCAGTCCAAACCAGACGGACTGTTGGAAAAATATGCACACATTTTCACATTAGCTTTTTGAAATACAGAAATTTACTAAGTATTATCAAATGTGATAAATATGTGAAAGTTTCTCTTCAGCAGTTTTCCTTATTCTACTGTAGCTGCCAATCCGTAAAGAGACTTGCAAATACTGTATGGGATGGGATTGGATTGGATTGGTGTTGTACGGCCTATCAGCCTTTGTAGGCTATATAGGGCCAGTAAGCACGAAAATCACCAGAACAGTTTAGAGCAAACGCGAATCAAGTCACGGTGTCCCTAGTCATTCGCCTCTTACGAATAGCGTAGGGAGATGTGGTGGATCAATTCTTACCCCAAATCCGCAGGGTTTTTACTCTTTCTCTCTTTTCCTTTGGCAGGGGGAGGGGGGGGGGATGGGGAGAGGTAACTTCCATTCGGGATAAATTATACCATTTCTTGCGAGTGCCGCGTACTGACATCTAACGGGGGAAATATACGATTATCATGATCTTTCTCCCAACAAAATGCCAGTGGGTATTGATGAATATTAATAGGCGAAAAAAAGTTAGTATTGGTAAATTCAAACAACGTTTTGTGGACGTGGTTGTTATAAGCGAAAGTGAAGACTCCAATTTGCAAATGTCACTTTGGTAGAGTATCAGACTCAATTCAACTAATTAACACCAGAAATGTCTCCATCATTTCACGCATCACTTTCTCGCTTCCAGTCTGCTTCATTCCTTCTTCATTTCATGTGTTTTCACCCGCTTCGGTCAAGTCCTTTCTTTCATCCGTATTCCTCTTGCTGCATTGTGTAAAGGTTGCAATAGAAACTTCTGTCTGGCATTTAGTACTGTACCCACCTCATCCATGCAGCATATCTTAAGTTTGTGAGAAGTGTTTTGAAATATTCACTTATTGATTAGTTTAATGGATTTGAAATAGCTGAGGGGCTGACAACGTATCAACCTCGTATCAAATTACCTCTTAAATGCACGAATCAGATGTAGTGTAGTTCTTTCGACATTCTGCTGACAGTCAAAACCTTTTTTTTCCACACAGGTACCCAGCATCCATGGTTTTCTCCCGAAATGTGTCATATTTATCTTGAAAGTAGTACATTCTGATTTAGTACAGGCTACGTATTGGACATCTTTTTTCCCAGTGACGCGGTGTTTGTAGACAATATTTTAATATCACTTACACATTTCCATGATGTCAAGAAAACCGGATACGATTTCTTTGCAAAACTATGGAGAACAAAAATAGTATAGAAACTACTCATACAACAGGTCATTACATGCAATGATCTTTCTCGTTACCCCGGAACCACAGCGAACACTTATGTAACTGACGCACAACCAATGGTTATGTTAAAATGTTATTTGCATTCAATATAATTAAACAATACGTGTTACTGCAGATATTTTCTTTCATAAGGAACTACTTTATAAAAACCTGAATGAATGGTATTTACGGCAAATACATATCACTACTAAGTACGGTTAGTATGCTTGTGATTAAGTACATTGATAAGCAAGAGAGCAAACAAATGAACGAAGAACAAACAAGCAAATACATAACTAAATGTGATGCGATCAAATTACCTTTGACATTCCAAAAGATATAAATTAAAAAACGATTAGTCCACAAATCTTCTCAAATTATGTTATCTTCGTAACACTGATTTAATCACATCCGTTCGTTCATATGTCATAAATAGTGACAGACAAGATTTGATTAAGATGGAACTGTTGACTAACTCTTGCACGCACAGAGGCAATGCAACATTCGATAAGAGTTAGCCTGAATATAGCTGCACACGACCCGTTGTTTCTCCTTGTGCCTGTTCCTCGCGATTCGCGGTACAGAATGACCTTGTCTTGCAGAGCTGTGCCTCCACCGATCTCCCCGTGAATTCCAGGCCCCTGCAAGCAGAGGAATGGCGGTGATGGCCCTCCGTTTGCTGGGCCTTGCTCTCCTCGCCCTCCTCGTCACAGCTGGTACGATGGCTCTAGCGATGACAGTAATATTGATGATGACGACGACACCGTCAGTCTTGGCAATGACCATTTTACTGAGGCTGACATTGTGAAACTTTTATTATGATTAATGTGAAAAATATCGCCGAAAAAGCCAAGGGCGGTAGAGATGACGACGATGATGACGACGACCACAACAACGATGACGATAATTACGACAACAACGATGATGATAATGACGATAATGACGATTACGACAACAACGACGACGACAATGATTACGACGACTTAAACGACGATGATGACGATGATTATGACGATTATGACGACTATAACGACGACGACGGTGGTGGTGCTGCTGCTGCTGAAGATCACAATCATGTTGCTATTTAACCATGTTTACCTTTAAAAAACCAAATAAATAAAATACGTATAAACACATTTTATTTCGTAGTAGTTTAATCCTCCAGCTGCCAGAGCAGTTTCAACGTCCCCTTGATAGATTCTTTCACTGCCTGAGCCATCTCTGGCTACGTTAATGGCTTAAAAGCCCAACAGATAGGAATTTTCAGCGGGAAAGGAGGAACCAAAGGACTTCGGCGGCATTTTGAACTCGAAATAATAAACTGAAGAGACTTCGTCCTTTCAAAAGTAAAGACAACAGAAAAGTGTACCTTGTCTCTACTGCAGGGCGAGACAACCAGGGCACAGAGTTCTTCATAGGCTTCATGGAGAACCGTTTGAAAACCTACTGCGACCTGGAGATTTTCGTGACCACTGTGTCCAACACACCCGCCTCTGTTAGCCTGACAACACCTCTGCACAACTCTGGGTTTTCACGGTCCGCCACCGTCAGCCGTGGAACCATCGAGAAGCTGACGGTGCCCTACGACATTCGTGGCCATGGCAACGCCGTGGAGAACAAGGGCATCTACATTACGTCCACGCAGGAGATCAGCGTCTTCGGAGTCAACAAGGAGGAAGTCTCCACGGACGCCTTCACCGCTCT
>JAWQFJ010024865.1:2500-17500 GCA_034096865.1 Theodoxus fluviatilis
AAGTCAGCAACATACGCCGCCACTACCGCGGCAACACATGAACGCGCTCCGTGCACGACCCCCTTCCTGTCAGAATCTCGGAGACTACAAGAGCGGACGCGCGAACGTTAGGGGAGCGCTGCGTGCACAGAACGCGTTTCAGACGGGCAGCAGCCCATGACTGAAGCGACACTCAGGACCAGGGCAGCGCTCTCCCAGTAGCCATGTTCCTGGAGACCCGCATCTGCCCTGTGGATCGATGAACCCTTGTGTGGCAGCCAGCCAGCCTCCTGGCGGAGCGCTCTCCCAGTTCGGAGGGGACGCTGCCGTCTTCTCTGTGCATTTCAATGCACGGCCCCACGCCAGTGGCGAGGCGAGCAGAGCGAATGTGGCTTGCTGTGGTTTGTGCGCCGGAGTGAATGGCGTTTGGTGTCGGGTCGGCGTGATTTGAGTGGTCGAGTGACGTGGGGTTTACCAGCTCACTTAGCGTGGCCTGTGTGGTAAACTTCAATGCGCTGATGGCATCCAGCCTTGTCAGGTGTGTGGGAATGTGAAAACGTGCTTTGATACCCAGTTTTGTGTGGTTTGCGTGGCACATAAAACGTGATTCGATATCCAGTCTTGCGTTGTCAGTGTGGCATTACGACACGCGATTTAGTCCCTAGCTTTGTGTGGTGTGTGGCGATGAAAAGCATGCTTTGATGACCAGTTTTGTGTGGTGTGTGGCGATGAAAAGCATGTTTTGATAACTAGCTTTGTGTGGTGTGTGGCGATGAAAAACATGCTTTGATAACCAGCTTTGTGTGGTGTGTGGCGATGAAAAGCATGTTTTGATAACCAGCTTTGTGTGGTGTGTGGCGATGAAAAGCATGTTTTGATAACCAGCTTTGTGTGGTGTGTGGCGATGAAAAGCATGTTTTGATAACCAGCTTTGTGTGGTTCATGTGACAAAATAAAGCGTGATTTGGTACCCAGTTTTGTGTGGTTCATGTGACAAATAAAGCGTGATTTGGTATGAGGTTTTGTGTGGTTTATGTGACAAAATAAAGCGTGATTTGGTACCCAGTTTTGTGTGGTTTATGTGACAAAATAAAGCGTGATTTGTATCCAGTTTTGTGTGGTATATGTGGCAAACACACACACACACACACACACACACACACACACACACACACACACACACACACACACACATACACACACACACACACATCCATGATTTGGTACCCGGTTTTGTATGATTAATGGTTCACATGAACAGTGCTCTGGTACTCAATTTAGTGTGGTTTATGTCGCAAGGTAAAATCGTGATTTGGCAACCAGCTTTGCGTGGTTAATGAGGCAAAGTAAAATGTTACGTGGGCCCTAGCTTTGTGTGATTAATGAGGCAAAGTAAAATGTTAAGTGGGCTCTAGCTTTGTGTGGTTAATGAGGCAAAGTACAATGTTAAGTGGGCCCTAGCTTTGTGTGGTTAATGAGGCAAAGTACAATGTTAAGTGGGCTCTAGCTTTGTGTGGTTAATGAGGCAAAGTACAATGTTAAGTGGGCTCTAGCTTTGTGTGGTTAATGAGGCAAAGTACAATGTTAAGTGGGCTCTAGCTTTGTGTGGTTAATGAGGCAAAGTAAAATGTTAAGTGGGCCCTAGCTTTGTGTGGTTAATGAGGCAAAGTACAATGTTAAGTGGGCCCTAGCTTTGTGTGGTTAATGAGGCAAAGTAAAATGTTAAGTGGGCCCTAGCTTTGTGTGGTTAATGAGGCAAAGTAAAATGTTAAGTGGGCTCTAGCTTTGTGTGGTTAATGAGGCAAAGTAAAATGTTAAGTGGGCTCTAGCTTTGTGTGATTAATGAGGCAAAGTAAAATGTTACGTGGGCCCTAGCTTTGTGTGATTAATGAGGCAAAGTAAAATGTTACGTGGGCCCTAGCTTTGTGTGGTTAATGAGGCAAAGTACAATGTTAAGTGGGCTCTAGCTTTGTGTGGTTAATGAGGCAAAGTAAAATGTTAAGTGGGCTCTAGCTTTGTGTGGTTTATGAGGCAAAGTACAATGTTAAGTGGGCCCTAGCTTTGTGTGGTTAATGAGGCAAAGTAAAATGTTAAGTGGGCCCTAGCTTTGTGTGGTTAATGAGGCAAAGTACAATGTTAAGTGGGCTCTAGCTTTGCGTGGTTAATGAGGCAAAGTAAAATGTTACGTGGGCTCTAGCTTTGCGTGGTTAATGAGGCAAAGTAAAATGTTAAGTGGGCTCTAGCTTTGCGTGGTTAATGAGGCAAAGTAAAATGTTAAGTGGGCTCTAGCTTTGCGTGGTTAATGAGGCAAAGTAAAATGTTAAGTGGGCCCTAGCTTTGTGTGGTTAATGAGGCAAAGTAAAATGTTAAGTGGGCTCTAGCTTTGTGTGGTTAATGAGGCAAAGTAAAATGTTAAGTGGGCTCTAGCTTTGTGTGGTTTATGAGGCAAAGTACAATGTTAAGTGGGCCCTAGCTTTGTGTGGTTAATGAGGCAAAGTAAAATGTTAAGTGGGCCCTAGCTTTGTGTGGTTAATGAGGCAAAGTACAATGTTAAGTGGGCTCTAGCTTTGTGTGGTTTATGAGGCAAAGTAAAATGTTAAGTGGGCTCTAGCTTTGCGTGGTTAATGAGGCAAAGTAAAATGTTACGTGGGCTCTAGCTTTGCGTGGTTAATGAGGCAAAGTAAAATGTTAAGTGGGCTCTAGCTTTGCGTGGTTAATGAGGCAAAGTAAAATGTTAAGTGGGCTCTAGCTTTGCGTGGTTAATGAGGCAAAGTAAAATGTTAAGTGGGCTCTAGCTTTGCGTGGTTAATGAGGCAAAGTAAAATGTTAAGTGGGCTCTAGCTTTGTGTGGTTAATGAGGCAAAGTAAAATGTTACGTGGGCCCTAGCTTTGTGTGGTTAATGAGGCAAAGTACAATGTTACGTGGGCTCTAGCTTTGTGTGGTTAATGAGGCAAAGTAAAATGTTACGTGGGCTCTAGCTTTGTGTGGTTTATGAGGCAAAGTAAATGTTACGTGGGCCCTAGCTTTGTGTGGTTAATGAGGCAAAGTAAATGTTAAGTGGGCTCTAGCTTTGTGTGGTTTATGAGGCAAAGTAAAATGTTACGTGGGCCCTAGCTTTGTGTGGTTAATGAGGCAAAGTAAAATGTTACGTGGGCTCTAGCTTTGTGTGGTTAATGAGGCAAAGTAAAATGTTAAGTGGGCTCTAGCTTTGTGTGGTTAATGAGGCAAAGTAAAATGTTACGTGGGCTCTAGCTTTGTGTGGTTTATGAGGCAAAGTAAAATATGACTCGGGACACAAGCTTTGCGTGGTTATGTGCTAGAGCTAAATATGATTTGGTACCCAGCATTATGTGCTGTAAGTAGCAATGGAAAACATAATTGGGTACCTGATTTTTGTGTTAAGTGGCAATGAGCTAACAATGAGAAAATGAAATCGTTCCTCTCTGTCCCAGAGAGAGAGAGAGAGAGAGAGAGAGAGAGAGAGAGAGAGAGAGAGAGAGAGATTGAGAGGGAGACAGAGAGAGAGAGACAGAGAGAGAGAGAGCGTGTGAATCTTGTTTGTTCCATCGTTACTATGTCTATCCGCTTGTATCCCTCAAACATGCAGAAAGATGCAGATACGCACAACTGTTCAAATACGTGCAATCACATGTTCACACAGGGTGGGTGCGCACTCAGGAATGCATATATAAACACGCCCCTTCCCGCACAGTACTGCACAGGAAACACACACACACACACATACACACACACATATGGACGCACGCACACACACACACGTACGCGCACACTTACACACATACACACACACATATGGACGCACGCACACACACACACACACGTACGCGCACACTTACACACACACACACACACACACACACACACACACACATGGACGAGCGCACACTCACACACACACATGCGCGCGCGCGCACACACACACACACACACTCTCTCTCTCTCTCTCTCTCTCTCTCTCTCTCTCTCTCTCTCTCTCTCTCTCTCACACACACACACACACACACAGACACACACACACACACACACACACACACACACACACACACACACACACACACACACACACACCAAACACGTCATTTGATTTTAATCACTGGTCGTGCCCGTCTGTAAATGTTGCACTTCTGTGCCTGAAGAGGGCTTTTTAGCCGAAAAGCTGCGTCTTTAGGGCCCACATTTGTCTGGAGAATACAGCGACTTTTAAAGAATACTTTGCTTGCGCTGACTCTGTATCAAGGTCGTCAGCAGTTATGGATGACTCTGTATCAAGGTCGTCAGCAGTTATGGATGACTCTGTATCAAGGTCGTCAGCAGTTATGGATGACTCTGTATCAAGGTCGTCAGCAGTTATGGATTTAGGATTAGGAAAAAATAGTTGTGGTTTCTGTAATTTGACATCCCTATTTTTTCCTGCCAACGCAACACTTTTTAAAATCTTTTTTTTTAAAGGAAAAAGGCAGAAATTGACAGTAAACAACAAACATCTTGCCTACCCATCTTCACTGCCCTTTGTGTGCCTTCCCATCTTCACTGCCCTTTGTGTGCCTTCCCATCTTCACTGCCCTTTGTGTGCCGTCCCATCTTCACTGCCCTTTGTGTGCCTACCCATCTTCACTGCCCTTTGTGTGCCTTCCCATCTTCACTGCCCTTTGTGTGCCGTCCCATCTTCACTGCCCTTTGTGTGCCTTCCCATCTTCACTGCCCTTTGTGTGCCGTCCCATCTTCACTGCCCTTTGTGTGCCTTCCCATCTTCACTGCCCTTTGTGTGCCGTCCCATCTTCACTGCCCTTTGTGTGCCGTCCCATCTTCACTGCCCTTTGTGTGCCGTCCCATCTTCACTGCCCTTTGTGTGCCGTCCCATCTTCACTGCCCTTTGTGTGCCGTCCCATCTTCACTGCCCTTTGTGTGCCGTCCCATCTTCACTGCCCTTTGTGTGCCGTCCCATCTTCACTGCCCTTTGTGTGCCGTCCCATCTTCACTGCCCTTTGTGTGCCGTCCCATCTTCACTGCCCTTTGTGTGCCGTCCCATCTTCACTGCCCTTTGTGTGCCGTCCCATCTTCACTGCCCTTTGAACACTCGAGGAATCCACTACTTACGTTTAAATAAAGCGTTGTCAGCGTTCAGTCTGGCCTCTTCTAAAACTCAAGTAAAGAAAAAAAAAGTTCAGCCCGATGTACAGACCCTATATCTTGCGTGGTATGTAGGAGAAACATGCCAGCCACTAAGGCAGTGCATGAACGGGCACCGGGCCACGATCAGAAATCGGTCGCCTCTACCTGTGGCTGAGCACTTCAATTTGCACGAGCACTCGGCATCAGACATGCTCTTGAGCGTGCTGCAAGGCAACCTGCATGACACCCGACAACGTCGCGTGGCAGAGCAGAAGCTCGTGAGAAGATTGAACACCCATCACGCAGGGCTCAAACCGCGACCTGGGATTCATGGCACATTACAGATGAGGAAGCTGTACCTCACACGTGCCTCCCGTGCTCTCTGCCCGAGAGGTTGGAGTGAGCTCCTCTCACCGCCTGCCGGTTATAAGTAATCCCACCCGCTGTCTCTCTACACTACGGCCAGATGAAGGAGAGTACTCCGAAAGCTCGCCAACCACTTTCTGCCAACCACTTTCTTTGCAGGCCAGCCAACAACTTGCTTTGGGCCACAGGTCTCGTAGCCACTCCAGCAGCCACAAGCCGCCGCCGCCTGCGCCACAGCGACCAACAGGAGCCGCTACCCGCAGCCGCTGGCCACAGACCTGCTGCAGCAGCCAGTCCCGCCAGGCACGACCCCAGGGGTTCACGCCTGAAGGCCAGCGCTCGAGACGAAGAAACAAACGGCCCTTTTCAGGGCCAAACTTTATTTGTTCAAGAAAGAATACAATTTTAGTCGGAAGCTTTTGTCACGACGTATTTTTGGTACTGTTGTCAGTCCGACCCCGGCCACCCTCCCTTTGTATATCTTTTTTGCCATGTTACTGTAACCACAGCTATTCCGTTTTTTGGGGGTGGGGGGAGAGGGATGGGGGGTGAGGGTGGGGGGTGGGGGATGGAGTTGAGGGGTTGGGGCTTAGACAGGCGAGTCACTCACCTCTCGCTCGTTGTCGCCGAAGGGGATGTTGAGCGTGCCCATGGCGCGTATGATGGCCACGAGGGACTGGATGGTATTGCTGTAGACCACGGGCTTGTACTGCTTGTTGTCTTCGAAGGTGAAGCCACCCTCGTGAATAATCCTGCAAGAAAGGCAGACAGTCAGCAGTGGAAGACAGAAGAAGAGGTAAAGTGCTGGATGATGGTCAAGTATAATTAACATACAGCCAGAGCCGCTCAGCGTCCCACCTCATCAGCAGCAAACCCCCAACCCCCCCCCCCCCCCCCCCCCCCCCCGTGTGCTGGACATCTGGGCGCCTGCTCCATTAGCTGCAAGGCATGGACCCTGACAGCAGAGACAGAGCCCGGCATTCAGGCTTTGGAGATGAAGTGCCTCACGCGGACCTTGAAGATCTGCTGAGAGCGCGGAACCTGACTTTGTCTGGCAGCAGACCACATCAGTGGCTGGCAAATAGAACCCCTGCTAACAACTGTCAGGCGGAGGAAGTTGAGATAGTGTGGCCACACCCCACGGCACAGAGGCCTTGCAAAACCACTGCTGAAGGGCACTGTTGAGGGAGGGAGAAAACGCAGACGGCAAAGGAGATCCTGGATGGAAAACGTCAAACAATGGACCGACATCATCGTCCCACCCTTCTACATGCTACCCGGGACCGCAACAACTGGCAGGCCATTTGCAGCATCCAGCCTCGTACCCCAACGGTCGTGCCGACCAGGGGGTTGCATCTGGAATCTGGAATCCAGTAGCTCAGCTAAGGGTGGCCCCCCAGAAACCGAAGAGACTACACGCGGGACATGCTTGCATCGTCGGACAATGGTCTACGGTCAAACGTCTCGTTTGAATTAAAGTCTACGGAATTCCCATTGACCTTCATTCCTTTCTTGGTTAAATTTCAATGCAGATTAATTGAGCAAGAAACAGATGGAAAATGACTTGATGGTGGATAAGATGAGGATGCCTACATCAACTTAGAGAAACTGAAAGATGGATGGGTACATGGATGGGTAGGCGGACAGATATATGAAAATCATCGTCAGGTCTAGAGCAAGCCTTTCACTTTCCGCTGCTCGGCAAGCAATGGGAGACCGGAAGTGACGGAAGAGTCTTCTCCGGAAGCAGAAGTGTCTGTCCCAAGCAGGACATGCGTCGCGCTGTGTCACCACGCCAATGCCTCGATTGAACCGGTCTTAGCCAGCCAATAGAAAGGTCGGTGTCGGTGGTTATTCTGACCTTTGACCGCAGCCGCCACTCCGTCTGACTGACTTCGCGCGCCCGGGGAGTTATGCTAAGATCCGGCCGCGTTAATGTATCTGCGTTTTGTGACAAACGTCTTGCTCGGCGGTACTGTACTCCATGCACCTTAACGGTCCGCGTAATTCGGGTGTAATCTTAAGCTATTATTGGCAGTATTGCACCGAATCACGCGGAGCACAAAATTGGCGCAGCTGAGTGCGAGCTGAGTGCGAAATCTGGGTCACGTGGCGACGTCTATTTTCAAGGCTCGTGATTGGCTGGCTAAGACCGGTTCAATCGGGGCTTTTTCACCCTCGTTTGTCTCAGGCACTGACCCTCAGGCACTGACCCTCGTCTGTTCAAGCCAAGAATCCTGTGCGCCAACAGAGCTCGTTTTCAGCCAGACCTTCCACAAGGCAGACTCGCCAGGAGGTCGTGCGAGGGATACACTGACAAGTGTGCCTGTCCTTGAAGTCCAAGAGGAAACGCGCAGGGTTGAGTGACGAGCCGAGAGTTAGAAGGGGAGAAATAGATAGAGAGAGAGAGAGAGAGAGAGAGAGAGAGTGCTTACCCTCCACCTCCTCATGGCTTACCCTCCACATCACCGCACCCCACACTGCTTACTCTCCACCCCCCTCCTAGCTTACCCTCCACCCCCCTCCTAGCTTACCATCCACACCTCCCATTGCTTACCCTCCAACCCTGTCATCCCTCACCCTCCACCCTCTTATCTTTTACCCTCCACCTCCTTCATCCCCAACCATCCATCTCCCTCACTTTTTACCTTCTATCCCCCTCATCCCCGCCCCCCACACCCAGTCCCAGTATTCCGTGACGTCAGACGTAGAGCAAGGGCGGGGTGACCTGACATAGTTCTTTCCACCAGGCAAGCCGTGCATGACAGTGGGGAATGTGAGGTTAAATGCAGGCAAGGACAGATGGATGAATGGATGCATGCATCCATGGATGGATGCATGGGTGGACGTCTGAATGGATGAATGCATGGGTAACTTGAAATACGTACGCCTCCCGACGCACACAACATGTCACAGCCCTAAATAAATCGCAACACACACACACACACACACACATGAACACGCAAACACAAACACACAAAAACACACACACACACACACGCACGCACAAGCGCACATACACACACACACACACACACACAAACACACACACATACACACGCAAATACGCACACACACGCACGCGCACGCGCAAACACATACACACAAACACACACACACACAACACACACACACACACACACATGCACACGCAAACAGGCACACACACGCACGCGCGCGCAAACATATACACACACACACACACACACACACAGACATACACACACACACACACACACACACACACACACACACACACACACATACTGAGTTCCTCCCTTCCCTTTCTAAAAATGTCTTGGTCTGTACGAGGTACTAAAAAAACAACCCATACAAATAATGAACAGTTCCCTAATGAACGGAGGTAAATATGGAATCCAACAAGTTTTATTCACGCAGGCTTTTCAGCCACAGACTTTGGCCAGACTAATGGCGGAGGCAGTGACGAGCAGCATGACTGACAGGCGTCCATCACTCCCGGTGGCCAATGGAGATGTGCTGCTGGGGGTCAGCCCCGTCTCCTTGACAACGTCTGCAGTGACTGCCGAGACCTAAAGGCCTCCGCACACGAGGCAACTCCACTCGGGCAACTCGATTGCTCGCCATACATTGCTTCGTGTGCGATGTCGGTTGAAAGCAACTGGCATTCCAAGCAACTTTCTACGCCACCAGCAACTGAGTTGCTCGAGTTTAAACCTGTTCTAGTTTTGGGGGCAGTGGCGTGCCACTCTCTGTGAATCCACCAAGAGCCTCGTTCTCGTGTACTCGCGGCTATTGCACATTTAATGGCGGACGTCTTCGCTTCGCTCAGAAAACGCTGAATTTGGGGACACTAGAAACCCCATCCAAAGAAAATGTAAGCCATGAACAGCATTAATTTATCAAAGCTGTATGTTGAATGCATCAATAGGTCTTGAAAGCTCGTAAAATGTAAATTTCGAAATGCAGGTCACATACAGAACCGTGTGTCCGCGGGTCGACGTGTTCGCAACGTGGCGAGAGGTGAAAAATCACAGTGGAAGCGTGTGCGAGCTGCAGTCTCCAGCATTGCCTGGCACATGGCAAGCAACCGGCCGCAAACAACGTGGCAAGAGACTTTGGTTGCCTCGTGTTCCTCTGGAGACGCCTGCCATCAGGTTTTCCTCAGACTGGAGGAGGTTCCTCTGGAGACGCCTGCCATCAGGTTTTCCTCAGACTGGAGGAGGTTCCTCTGGAGACGCCTGCCATCAGGTTTTCCTCAGACTGGAGGAGGTTCCTCTGGAGACGCCTGCCATCAGGTTTTCCTCAGACTGGAGGAGGTTCCTCTGGAGACGCCTGCCATCAGGTTTTCCTCAGACTGGAGGAGGTTCCTCTGGAGACGCCTGCCATCAGGTTTTCCTCAGACTGGAGGAGGTTCCTCTGGAGACGCCTGCCATCAGGTTTTCCTCAGACTGGGAGAGGTCCCTCTGCACTCCCTGTCTCCAGGCGCTTCTGTCCAGAGCAGCCGCCTCCCAGTGGTCCACGCCGATCCACAGTGCCTTGAGATCACGTTTGCACAACGTCTTGAGATCACGTTTGCACAACGTCTTGAGATCACGTTTGCACAACGTCTTGAGATCACGTTTGCACAACGTCTTGAGATCACGTTTGCACAACGTCTTGAGATCACGTTTGCACAACGTCTTGAGATCACGTTTGCACAACGTCTTGAGATCACGTTTGCACAACGTCTTGAGATCACGTTTGCACAACGTCTTGAGATCACGTTTGCACAACGTCTTGAGATCACGTTTGCACAACGTCTTGAGATCACGTTTGCACAACGTCTTGAGATCACGTTTGCACAACGTCTTGAGATCACGTTTGCACAACGTCTTGAGATCACGTTTGCACAACGTCTTGAGATCACGTTTGCACAACGTCTTGAGATCACGTTTGCACAACGTCTTGAGATCACGTTTGCACAACGTCTTGAGATCACGTTTGCACAACGTCTTGAGATCACGTTTGCACAACGTCTTGAGATCACGTTTGCACAACGTCTTGAGATCACGTTTGCACAACGTCTTGAGATCACGTTTGCACAACGTCTTGAGATCACGTTTGCACAACGTCTTGAGATCACGTTTGCACAACGTCTTTGTAGCGCAGCTGGGGGCGACCGGCCGGCCTCTTTCCATCTGCACGCGCAAAATACAGCGCGCATAAAACAAGATAGTCTACCGTACGGCAGGAGCCGCTCGATACCCTCTTCATCAGCTGGAACCCCTGACTGCTGGCTCTCGGGGTCTGTCCCACTGGCTCAGCCAGGGCTGGCTCCAGGCATCCAGAGGCGAGTGGGGAGCAGCAGGACAGGGTCAGATCATTCAGATCCAACCGTGCGTTCAAACCGTTCCGGAAGATCGGGTTTCAACCCACGCACAACAGCATGCTTGTCGCTAAGTCCCTCATCTAGCCCAGAGAAACACCAGTGCACACATCTACCATTCAAACAGAAAAACCAACCTCTAGCTTAGAATATTCTACAAGGTTGACCAGCGCTGACAGTTCTCCAGAACGAGCCACAACTTGACCAAGCATCGGCGTTATCAGAGGCTGCACCAGTGTCCCTTGCGATTGTCCGACCAGTCGGTTATGCCCTTGATATACAGTGGCACCATTTCTAGCTGCCATGCCACCAGTGATGAGCACCATTTCTAGCTGCCATGCCACCAGTGATGAGCACCATTTCTAGCTGCCATGCCACCAGTGATGAGTACCATTTCTAGCTGCCATGCCACCAGTGATGAGCACCATTTCTAGCTGCCATGCCACCAGTGATGAGTACCATTTCTAGCTGCCATGCCACCAGTGATGAGCACCATTTCTAGCTGCCATGCCACCAGTGGTGAGCACCATTTCTAGCTGCCATGCCACCAGTGATGAGCACCATTTCTAGCTGCCATGCCACCAGTGATGAGTACCATTTCTAGCTGCCATGCCACCAGTGATGAGCACCATTTCTAGCTGCCATGCCACCAGTGATGAGCACCATTTCTAGCTGCCATGCCACCAGTGATGAGCACCATTTCTAGCTGCCATGCCACCAGTGATGAGCACCATTTCTAGCTGCCATGCCACCAGTGATGAGCACCATTTCTAGCTGCCATGCCACCAGTGATGAGCACCATTTCTAGCTGCCATGCCACCAGTGCTGAGCTTGGCGATGCTGGTCACCTTGCGTGGACGACTGCGCTTGCCCAGCATGGTATTATTTATACGTCGGCTGACGGTTTCTACGGCCTTGGGACAGCCATCGAGCTCGATGGATACTGTCTTTGAAGCTGATCACGCCCTTCCCTCTAATTATGTGGAACACCCTATCCTCATGGTCCTGCCCTGTCCCCCATGGTCCTGCCCTGTCCCCCATGGTCCTGCCCTGTCTTCCATGGTCCTGCCCTGTCCCCCATGGTCCTGCCCTGTCTTCCATGGTCCTGCCCTGTCCCCCATGGTCCTGCCCTGTCTTCCATGGTCCTGCCCTGTCCACCATGGCCCTGCCCTGTTCCCCATTGCCCTGCCCTGTCCCCCATGGTCCTGCCCTGTCCCCCATGGTCCTGCCCTGTCCCCCATGGTCCTGCCCTGTCCCCCAGGGTCCTGCCCTGTCCCCCATGGTCCTGCCCTGCCCCCCATGGTCCTGCCCTGTCCTCCATGGTCCTGCCCTGTCCCCCATGGTCCTGCCCTGTCCCCCATGGTCCTGCCCTGTCCCCCATGGTCCTGCCCTGTCCCCCATGGCCCTGCCCTGTCCCCCATGGTCCTGCCCTGTCCCCCATGGTCCTGCCCTGTCTCCCATGGTCCTGCCCTGTTCCCCATTGCCCTGCCCTGTCCCCCATGGTCCTGCCCTGTCCCCCAAGGTCCTGCCCTGTCCCCCATGGTCCTGCCCTGTCCCCCATGGCCCTGCCCTGTCCCCCATGGCCCTGCCCTGTCCCCCATGGTCCTGCCCTGTCCCCCATGGTCCTGCCCTGTCCCCCATGGCCCTGCCCTGTCCCCCATGGTCCTGCCCTGTCCCCCATGGCCCTGCCCTGTCCCCCATGGTCCTGCCCTGTCCCCCATGGTCCTGCCCTGTCCCCCATGGTCCCCCATGGTCCTGCCCTGTCCCCCAGGGTCCTGCCCTGTCCCCCATGGTCCTGCCCTGTCCCCCACGGTCCTGCCCTGTCCCCCATGGTCCTGCCCTGTCCCCCATGGTCCTGCCCTGTCCCCCATGGTCCTGCACCTGGAACGCCCTGTCTCCCATGGTCCTGCCCTGTCCCCCATGGTCCTGCCCTGTCCCCCATGGTCCTGCCCTGTCCCCCATGGCCCTGCCCTGTCCCCCATGGTCCTGCCCTGTCCCCCATGGTCCTGCCCTGCCCCCCATGGTCCTGCCCTGTCCCCCATGTACCTGCCCTGTCCCCCATGGTCCTGCCCTGTCCCCCATGGTTCTGCCCTGCCCCCCATGGTCCCCCATGGTCCTGCCCTGTCCCCCATGTCCCTGCCCTGTCCCCCATGGTCCTGCACCTGGAACGATCTGTCCCCCATGGCCCTGCCCTGTCCCCCATGGCCCTGCCCTGTCCCCCATGGTCCTGCCCTGTCCCCCATGGTCCTGCCCTGTCCCCCATGGTCCTGCCCTGTCCCCCATGGTCCTGCCCTGTCCCCCATGGTCCTGCACCTGGAACGATCTGTCCCCCATGGTCCTGCCCTGTCCCCCATGGTCCTGCCCTGTCCCCCATGGTCCTGCCCTGTCCCCCATGGTCCTGCCCTGTCCCCCATGGTCCTGCACCTGGAACGCCCTGTCCCCCATGGTCCTGCCCTGTCCCCCATGGTCCTGCCCTGTCCCCCATGGTCCTGCCCTGTCCCCCATGGTCCTGCCCTGTCCCCCATGGTCCTGCCCTGTCTCCCATGGTCCTGCCCTGTCCCCCATGGTCCTGCCCTGTCCCCCATGGTCCTGCCCTGTCCCCCATGGTCCTGCCCTGTCCCCCATGGTCCTGCCCTGTCTCCCATGGTCCTGCCCTGTCCCCCATGGTCCTGCCCTGTCCCCCATGGTCCTGCCATGTCCCCCATGGTCCTGCCCTGTCCTCTATGGTCCTGCCCTGTCCCCCATGGTCCTGCCCTGTCCTCTATGGTCCTGCCCTGTCCCCCATGGCCCTGCCCTGTCCCCCATGGTCCTGCCATGTCCCCCATGGTCCTGCACCTGCTGGGAGGGCGGGCAAGCAGCTCCCTTTTGAACAATCAGAGGCAGCGCTGTGGATGGAGGTCACAGAGATAGCTTGGCATAGACGCCTTGTCACGTATCACCTGTAAGCGAGCGTACGTATCTCAAACTGAATAATCTTTTCCAGCCGTAGCCAGTGCAGATCCCACAGGATTGGGGCGATATACTGCCTTCGCGGAGCGTTCTTGATCAACGTAGCAGTAGAGTTTTGCACTCTCTGAAGGTAGCCCGTAGAGAAGTGACTTGCAGTGGTCAAGACGAGAAATGACGAGTGCCTGGACAACTGTTTGCAGAGGGACAGAACGCACGCAGCACACAGCCACCATCCCCACTCCCTGAGTTGCATTCCCACGTCATGCCGGCATGCGGCCGCACCAAGGGCGAAACACATCACTTTGCAGCATTCCTGCCCTCGCAGGTCGCCGGTTCCACTCCTGGGTGGAGAGAGGCAATGCCAGTAGGGCGCCTCGCTCGGGAACGCAACTCCAGGCAGCATTGAACGCCGCTAGCGCTAGCCTCGAGCGTCTCCTGGCGAGCGCTCTGACCGCTGGAACCCCGTCTCAGAAGAACTGCTCCAGCGGCCCAAATGCCGCGCCGACCATGTTTTCCTCTGTGTCTTAAACACGAACTCTTCATTACTTGCGTATGCCTGTTCCCCAAAGGCGGTCCCGTCATTCACCCGATGACGGAGCTACCAAGCACAGAAAGCTTGTGAAAAGAAACCATTTGGACCAAACTCCTCTTTCGTCGTCATTTTTTTTACCGTACCAAGTCCAGCAGCAGCTTCCACCTATACGAAGAACGTCTTTGTCGAGTCTTACTCATGCCAGAGGTCTTCAGGCGGGACAGAGCAGTGCAACCCCCGAGTTACAACGACCGAGGATGAGCAACAAGGCTACAGTACGGAAAACAAGAGCAGTGCATCCCCCGAGTTACGACCGGGGATGAGCAACAAGGCTACAGTACGGAAAACAGTTTGGGAGGAAACGCTGAACAATGTTATCAGCGTACTAAGTCACGTATACATATTCCTGATATGCACGTTACTGTAGAAAAATTAAAGGTTTCCTCTATGAACACGGTGTTTTTCTAGTATATGCACGAATAAATAGATAAATAACATTGTGGTTGAAATATCTAAATCTGTCATGTTTCGTACTGAAGCCTTGTTTTCTCAAGCACGGCCACAAGTATTATTTTCAAGGTCGTCCCGCGACGACCTCTGTTAACCTCTCCGTATTGGGAAAAAAAAGTCTTGGGGTGTAAGAAAGGTGGGGGCAGGGGAAGGGGAGTTAACCTCTGTCTGTCCCAGTGGCTC
>JAWQFJ010024866.1:0-15000 GCA_034096865.1 Theodoxus fluviatilis
ACAGTTCAACTTAGTAGTGTCCGTCGTAGCAAGTACTGGAACAAGCAGGCTCCTGTACAAGATTGAGGAAACAACCAGGCTCCTGTACAAGATTGAGGGAACAAGCAGGCTCCTGTACAAGATTGAGGAAACAACCAGGCTCCTGTACAAGATTGAGGAAACAAGCATGCTCCTGTACAAGGTTGAGGAAACAACCAGGCTCCTGTACAAGGTTGAGGGAACAACCAGGCTCCTGTAGAAGATTGAGGGAACAACCAGGCTCCTGTACAAGGTTGAGGGAACAACCAGGCTCCTGTACAAGATTGAGGGAACAAGCAGGCTCCTGTACAAGATTGAGGAAACAACCAGGCTCCTGTACAAGGTTGAGGAAACAACCAGGCTCCTGTACAAGGTTGAGGGAACAAGCAGGCTCCTGTACAAGATTGAGGGAACAAGCAGGCTCCTGTACAAGATTGAGGGAACAAGCAGGCTCCTGTACAAGGTTGAGGAAACAACCAGGCTCCTGTACAAGATTGAGGGAACAAGCAGGCTCCTGTACAAGATTGAGGAAACAAGCAGGCTCCTGTACAAGATTGAGGAAACAACCAGGCTCCTGTACAAGGTTGAGGGAACAAGCAGGCTCCTGTACAAGGTTGAGGAAACAACCAGGCTCCTGTACAAGGTTGAGGGAACAAGCAGGCTCCTGTACAAGGTTGAGGGAACAAGCAGGCTCCTGTACAAGGTTGAGGGAACAAGCAGGCTCCTGTACAAGGTTGAGGGAACAAGCAGGCTCCTGTACAAGGTTGAGGGAACAAGCAGGCTCCTGTACAAGATTGAGGAAACAACCAGGCTCCTGTACAAGGTTGAGGGAACAAGCAGGCTCCTGTACAAGGTTGAGGGAACAAGCAGGCTCCTGTACAAGGTTGAGGGAACAAGCAGGCTCCTGTACAAGATTGAGGAAACAACCAGGCTCCTGTACAAGGTTGAGGGAACAAGCATGCTCCTGTACAAGGTTGAGGAAACAACCAGGCTCCTGTAAAAGATTGAGGGAACAAGCAGGCTCCTGTACAAGGTTGAGGGAACAAGCAGGCTCCTGTACAGGATTGAGGGAACAAGCAGGCTCCTGTACAAGATTGAGGGAACAAGCAGGCTCCTGTACAAGGTTGAGGGAACAAGCAGGCTCCTGTACAAGATTGTGGAAACAACCAGGCTCCTGTACAAGGTTGAGGGAAACGCTTTCTTTGGCTCTAGCACCATTTCACACGCTTTTGGATGACCGCTCTAAATTGGCAGTTCTCAAGCATCCCTGGACGGTAGCACAGAACTGATACGTCAAGGCCATTTTGATTTCAATTTCGCCATTCCTCCTGAAACGGGCGTGGCACAGTCACCAGGCAGCTTGGAAGCAGTGCGGGCGCCTGGAGGACAGATCCATGGTGGGACTGCACGCCGCGAGACACGAATTGCACTTTGATGTGTACTGACCGAGAGTATGAATACATATACCCCAAAATTGTTTGAATATTCATGAGCGACGTGGTCAGGCGGTAAAGGGCTCGACTAATGCTCAGCCACCCGGGGAGCGATTCCAGACTGAGTTCACCATTGGATGTACATATCCGGCGCTGCTCTTGTAACGACCAAGGGTGAACATGTCCAACACTGATTTTAGATGTATTTCATGTGTTGTTTAAAAATCATCATTATCATCATCTTTGTCCATCATCATCATCATCATCATCATCATCATCATCATCATCATCATCATCATCATCATCATCATCATCTTCATCATCATCATCATCATCATCATCATCATCGTCGTCGTCATTATTGTCGTCATCATTAATCTCGTCATCGTCATCGTCGTCGTCAACAACAACAACAGCAACAATAACAACAAGATAATCATCATCATCATCATCATCATCATCATCATCATCATCATCATCACTGAAAATATCACTAAAATCATTATCATTATTACTATCGTTACTCTTAAACTTTCAATCAAGATGACGATAAACGCACTGATGATCATCGTAAGAAATGTTGATCCTCATTACCACTACTCTTAGTGTTGCAGCTAGTGTTGTTGTCAGAAGTGTTTCTGTGGCATACTGACGTCCTCTCTCTCTTCATCGTCGTTGTCGCCATCGTTGTTGTTCTAATGTCTGACTGCCCGCTTGTTGCAGGACTTCCCATGCCGTGCAGGGGCCTGGAGAGAGAGGCGGGGCGGGTGTACCTGGAGGCGTGGCCAGGCAGGAGTTGCAGGGTGCTGCTGTCCAGGCGTCTGTCCCAGTCCGTCCTCTCCCCCTCACCCCCCGCCCTCCGTGGGGAGTGGACCTCCACCAGGTACGGCGTGTGCGTGCGCGTGTGTGTTTGTTTGTGTGTATGTGTGTGCATGTGTGTGTGTGCGTGTGTATGTGTATGTGTCTGTATGTGTGTGTGCTTGTGAGTATGTGTGTGTGTGTTTGTGTGTATGAGTGTGTGTGTTTGTGTGTGCGTGTTTGTGTGTGTTTGTGTGTGTTTGTGTGTATGTGTGTGTGTGCGTGTGTGTGTGTTTGTGTGTGTATGTGTGTGTGCGTGTGTGTGTGTGTTTGTGTGTGTTTGTGTGTATGTGTGAGTGTATGTGTTAGTGTAGTGTGTGTGTGTGTTTGCGTGTATGTGTGTGTGCGTGTGAGAATGTGTGTGTGTGTGTGTGTGTGTGTGTGTGTGTGTGTGTGTGTGTGGGTGCATGTGAGTGTCTGTGTGTGTTTGTGTGTATGTGTGTGTGTGTGTGTGTGCGTGTGTGTGCGTGCGTGTGTGTATTTGCGTGTATTTATGTATGCGTATATTATGTGTGTATATGTGTGTGTGTATATGTGTATGCACGCCCGCACGCACACACGCACGCGTGCGTCCATTCGGGAGCACATGTACGAGTGTGAGCGTTCGTCAATATTTTGCGAGTGTACCTATTGCGTACGGTTGTGTATGTGTGTGTTATGGGTGTCTGTGTATGTGTTTGTGTATGTGCGCATGCGCGTGCGCGCGCTCGCATTAAATGCGTTGGTGTGCAAGCGCACGTGTGCGTTTGTGTACGTGCATGCGTCTGTTTTTCTCTTTCTCTCTCTTGGCGTCTTTTTGTCTGCTCTGCTGGTCCACCAAAGCTGATCTCCCGCTGTCTCTGGCTGATGGAGCCTGTTCCTCGTGGTGCATTTCGGCCCTCCTGCCGTCCGTGTCACCCGCTCTTTCATCCCCAACAAATTGATGTGCTTCCCTGTTGTGTCCTGTTATCTGTACCTCGCATCAGAGAACAGTGTCCTTTTCGGAGCATCTCACGTGACGAAGACAAGCATATTTTGATCACGCAGTACCCACACCATGACCCTGTTTTGGCGTGCACCAGATCTGCTGTGTACTCGACAGATGCTGATGTTACAGACCCGATGGGGCCGAGAGCACGACAACGCCGTAACCTGTGCAAATACAAGAAGCAGTATAGGCCGGCGTATCCAAACACTCTGACGAAACCCCCTAACCTTTCCAAATACAACAGACAAAACATGTACAAGAAAATCCCGTAAATCTCATCATTGGGACAGCTGCAACCCAAACACAGAAGAAACGGCGGTAGCTGTGAAAACAAGCAACAATAAAAGCTGTCACTGAGCCGCCATGATGGGCTGTCTGCCATGTTTATTGCTCTCGAACTCTCCCTTCATCTTCCCTGGAAAATGGTGGCCTTCCACCCTCATGTTCATGTGTGAATGGCTCGGCGTGTGGGCATCTGGGGTGGGTGCTTGATCTTTCTTCCTTGGGCGGTCAGGGTGGGTATGAATGGCTAGCTCGTTCTTTCGTCAGCGGCGAGACCCTTTCATGGGTATGTGCTGTTACTCAAGGACTGGTTCTATGTATGCATATTATAGGAGTGCAATTCCTGAGAAGCTAAACAAATTACATTGCCGTCGTCGTCATCATCTTCATCGTCGTCGTCGTCTTCTTCCTCCCCTTTTTCATTTTCGTTTTAGTCGTCTTCTTTTCATATGTGACTCGTCAAGTGGCGGAACCCAACTCCTCGGGCTCCCTGGATACATAGGCGCCTGCAATCTCCCCCCTCCACCTACCAATCCCCACCCCCCACCCCCTCGTAGATCTGACACCGCGACACCACAACATAATCTCTGTTAGGCCAACTTGCTCATCATACGCACATCAAAAGCAGCTAGGGCCAGAGGTCAGCTTGTCTCCGTGTTGCCTGCCCAGGGCTGGACTCCAGCCGTGGCGATCTGTGGACAGAGTGCCTGCCTCGCCTGGACGCAAGGAATTGTCGTCGCTCGCCGTCTCAAGTCAGACGGTGTTGCCTAGCAACGGCGTCACGACCATCGCCGTGTCAGTCATGATGAAAGTGATTCTGTGTTTGCGTTCCTTTGGTGTCTCCGTTGCATCCGTGTCCTCTTGTCATTTCTGGAGGAAGGGCTGTGTCCTGGGGAGTTCTTTGAATGTCCCGGTGCATAGTGTAGTCGGTCATTTACAACTCGCTAGTGACCCTACATACGAGCAAAACGATCTTATCCTTTGAGTGTAGGGGAACAGGACAGAAGGGGCACTGGAATGTCGAAACTGGTGAACTGTAGTGGTCAACCAGTTTCGACTGTTTGGCTTTTAGAAGTTAGCTCTGGCAGGCTGCATCGAATATTGCGTTCGCTTTTCTCTTGGTCACACGTCATTTGACTGGCTTTGACCCTATCTCCTGCCCCAGCAGGGTTACGTCACAGAGTCGGAGGTTGTCCCTAAATCAGATTTTGTATCGCCCCCTGGTGTTTTGGGAAAGGTGCCGCTTTGGAAGACTCCATACTGAGGCTGGCGCATTGCACGTGACTTTTCAATGCAAATCATATGCAAATGTTCCATAGTCAGAAGGAAGTGCCTACATCCGAGGTCCACGTCATACACCACTTTTCTCCATTCTTTTTTTTCTCTCTTTTCTTTTTTTGTCTCTTGCATTTTTGGCTTTTCTGTCTTTGTCTACCAATCCTTTCTAGAGTCATCGCCCACCGACACACAAAAACCTGCCGTTTCCTCGTTTTACAAGCCATTAGCCATGGTGTTGCCATGTTTGTCTTCCGCCGGACTCCTACATTTACGGTCTCCTTCGGGTTAGAGGTGAACCTCGAACGCTGTGTTGTCGGCGTTTGAATCTTTCTGCACTGTCGACATCCATATCGTCTCTCAGACTCACCTTGAAACTGGCTCGCGTGCTCGTCTCTTCCCGCTGGTGTATCGATGTGGCGCGCTGCCGCTAAAAGGCTTCGCCACCGCTCTCGCAGACGACGAGGGCAGGGCGCCGACCCTCTTCTTTGACCAACGGCGTGGTGGTTTAATAAGGTCTCCCATGCTGTCTGAATACTTGTTCTAGATGTGATGGCGTCTCAGCTTTAGATGAAGCCGTAGCATTAAAAGCTGCAGTTATCAAGATATAATTGTAGCGGTGCTGGTTTGCTGTCTTATCGTTTGACATAGCTTCCTTTAAAGTTACTTAATTGCATATGGTTATGAAAGAATGAACACATTCAATTACTTGTGACGAGAGTAAATGGATTCCCGTGTAATATGTGTTCACTGACTTTGTTAAGACGCTCCACCGCTTCGTTATAAGAGACAATTAGGTATTCAACATAGAATATTACAGCAACGAGTTGCAAGTCAGCGACTTAAATGGCTACTTGTATCCGGCGTTGCGACGATCCACCCAACAAGTGCAGAAGGATCCCTCGGCCTTACAGACACATTGTTGTTGAATGCTGCAGTTACATACGGGATGGCCTCTGCCTACCAGTTACAATGCAGCCCGAAACTCCTCAGCATGCAAGAGTGTCTGTGTCTGGTGACAGCGGGTCATGCCGGGACGCCCAAATGAGAGAGGGGAGACACCCAGGGCTAGGGAGAGCCCTCTGACAAGAGACAGGGAGTGGAAAGGCGATCTCGTTTCAAAGACCGTCTCTCCTCCGAAGCTGGGTGTGGAGGCGGTGATGCTGGGGTGCTTGTTATCCCAGCCACGCCCCTGTCTCAGCGCCTCCTGCCTTGCTCTCCCTATTCCAGACAGTCAGACAGCCTTACTACCACGCTGGCCATGGAGCGACCCTGAGGCTATTGTGGCTGTTGTCGCTAGAGTTGATTTTCTCACCAGGGAGCTATACTGCCCTGACCTGGGCTCAGAAGAAGCTGTAGATTTGGGAGCCGGTCGAGAGAAGAGAGGACGTGGAAGACGACGAGGACAACGACGACGACTACTGGGAGGAGCAGTAGTCTGAGGTGGCGGTGGGGGCGGCGGTAGTGGTGAAGACAGCTGTGGTGTTGGGGCCCCAGATGTCCGGCTGGTATGATGTTTGTTTGTTTGTTTGTTTTGTGTTTCGACGTCATACGTTTGGCAACAACTTGGACCACAGCCAGCTAAACACACAAACATAAACATTTCTTCTCACCGTCTTCATTCCGAGCACGTCACTGAAAAAGTATGGCAAACCTAAAGTATTGACATCTCAGCATGTGATTCATGAAGCCGGCTGACCAATACAACTGGGTATAATCGATTTCCGACAGACATGCCATTTTGCACAGTTTTTGGTCAAATGAATTCAACTCCTGCCACAATTGACTAGTGATTCTTTGCCTCACCCGTCAATATGAATATAGTCACTGTTTATTGGTAAAGTCTCTTGAACTGCTTCGCCCAAGCCGTATATGTGTTGTTCAAAATGTCGTTAAGGTTATACATACATTTGTATGTAGTGCTGTTAACACAGTTGACATTGACAATCGCAGCCTTTGAGGCGAAAGAAGAGGAGAAGAAAGACAAGTCCGAGCAGCCGCCTGTTTTCTTCCCACCTTGTGACCACGTCTGACAGTCTTCTTCAAAACCTTTATTCAGCATCTTCCCCTCCTCTGCCCCTGACAGGGATAGACGCTTTGAATTCACACCTTCAAGGCTGCTAATGATTCCTATTGAAAAGAAATGCAGACAGACAGGGGTCGAGAAACAAGTCTCCATATGTCTCAAGACGTCCAAGAAGCTGGTGGTCTTTCACCGTGTCCAGTTCGAGCGTCCAAACAATGTACCCATTACCTCCTTTTCTCCGTGGCTATGTAGAGGTGTCAGTAGCCAAAGTGGGTATCCATGGCGCCAGACTCGCTTCCCACACTGACCCTCATTGTACAGCTTCCACACGTCCCAAATGGAAGCAATTTCCACTCCAGGGGTTTCTTCAAGAAGCCTTTCGTCGCCGCTCTGATGGACATGTTTGACCAAGGAAGCATGCAAGGGGAAATGGACGTCGTTTAGGTTTGGCTTAGGAATCAAACAGTACCAAAAGTAGGTCGTGTGAACATGGAAAAAGGAAATTTCCTCTCTTTTTTTTTCGAGGAGAGAAATTACTGTGCTTCTCTCAACATGTTCGCAATGTACATAGAGTGTATGTGTCCTTCCAAGAACTTCAGTGAGGTTGTTCCGTTATGGAAGACATTTTCTCTATTTCCTCTACAGCAACTGCATCGTTGTGGCAAGTGTACTAAGGGGCTTCCCCCTGCCAGTTGGTCAAAAGTTAGGAATTATATTCCATACAATTGTATTCGGAAACATATGACATGTTTCAGGACTCTGTTCCTCTTAAATTACGTAGCACATCGCAGCTGACGTTTACGCCCCTGGACAGTACGTGGTCACAAGAACTGAAATGATATGACAAAGTTCTGGTTATATAGGCTTATGGGATCACAGTGGAGGACTTTGAACAGTTTGACTCCTCGTCACCCTGTTGATATGGAAGAATGTGCTAAGGTCCTTAGCTGCTGTCAGTTGTTTTCATTTGCAGGAGGAAGATCCTCCCGCTTCGTCTGCCGCTGCTGTTCCTCCTCCTGCTTCTTTTTTCCCTGTTCCTACTCTTCTACTTCTGCTCCCGCTTCTCTGCCTCTGCTTCTCCTTCTGCTATTCCTGCTCTTCTTGCAGACCCTGCTCCTCCTCTTACCTCCGCAGTACTTCCTCTGCTTCTGCGGCAAGTCATTTTTTCTATCGGCTCCACTCCGACATGCTAGAAACCCCTTGTGACTTAGGTTGGAAGCACGCAGTTCCGGCGAGCTCTCTTTAGACTCTTTAATCGGAAACGTTCCGCTGTACCGCTACAGGCCTTTCTCCGTGAGATAGGATCTGGCTTCTGCGATGCTGTGCGGGAAACTCAAGTCTGGGGCCGATCGCCGTCGCCTTTGCAAGAGGCGCCACACCGTTTAGCGCCTCGCGTGGCGGTGGATGCCCTCCCCAGTGTGGTGGAGTGGCGAGGTTCGCCTGGGGAACACAATAGGCCAGTCTCTATATAGTGTCAGTGTCGAACACAATGAGCGTGTTCGAGCAAATGTTTTACTGCCTCTCTACCCTAAACCCGTTGTACGCGAGGCGATTTCACACGTTCCACACTGAAGGCCGTTGTACACGAGGCGATTCCACACGCTCCACACTGAAGGCCGTTGTACACGAGGCGATTCCACACGCTCCACACTGAAGGCCGTTGTACACGAGGCGATTCCACACGCTCCACACTGAAGGCCGTTGTACACGAGGCGATTCCACACGCTCCACACTGAAGGCCGTTGTACACGAGGCGATTCCTCATGCTCCACACTGAAGGCCGTAGTACACGTGGCGATTCCACACGCTCCACACTGAAGGCCGTTGTACACGAGGCGATTCCACACGCTCCACACTGAAGGCCGTTGTACACGAGGCGATTCCACACGCTCCACACTGAAGGCCGCTGTACACGAGGCGATTCCACACGCTCCACACTGACGTTGTACACGAGGCGATTCCACACGCTCCACACTGACGTTGTACACGAGGCGATTCCACACGCTCCACACTGACGGCCGTTGTACACGAGGCGATTCCACACTGAAGGCCGTTGTACACGTGGCGATTCCACACGCTCCACACTGAAGCCGTTGTACACGAGGCGATTCCACACGCTCCACACTGAAGGCCGTTGTACACGAGGCGATTCCACACGCTCCACACTGAAGGCCGTTGTACGCGAGGCGATTCCACACGCTCCACACTGAAGGCCGTTGTACACGAGGCGATTCCACATGCTCCACACTGAAGGCCGTTGTACACGAGGCGATTCCACACGCTCCACACTGAAGGCCGTTGTACACGAGGCGATTCCACACGCTCCACACTGAAGGCCGTTGTACACGAGGCGATTCCACACGCTCCACACTGACGTTGTACACGAGGCGATTCCACACGCTCCACACTGACGTTGTACACGAGGCAATTCCACACGTTCCACACTGACGCTGTACACGAGGCGATTCCACACGCTCCACACTGAAGGCCGTTGTACACGAGGCGATTCCACACGCTCCACACTGAAGGCCGTTGTACGCGAGGCGATTCCACACGTTCCACACTGAAGGCCGTTGTACACGAGGCGATTCCACACGCTCCTCACTGAAGACCGTCGTACACGAGGCGATTCCACACGCTCCACACTGAAGCTCTCAGCGTGTGCCATTATGTCAGCCAATCGCGGTTTGCATTAGTGGAGCAAGAGCTTAAGTAGTGCTCTGCGAATGGGAAATATTTAAGTTATGTGGACCGCGTGAAATCGCCTCGTGCACAACGGGTTAAGGGTAGAGAGGCAGTAAAACATTTGCTCGAACACGCTCATTGTGTTCAACACTGACACTACATAGAGACTGGCCTATTGTGTTCCCCAGGCGAACCTCGCCACTCCACCACACCTGGGGAGGGCATCCACCGCCACGCGAGGCGCTAAACGGTGTGGCGCCTCTTGCAAAGGCGACGGCGATCGGCCCCAGACTTGAGTTTCCCGCACAGCATCGCAGAAGCCAGATCCTATCTCACGGAGAAAGGCCTGTAGCGGTACAGCGGAACGTTTCCGATTAAAGAGTCTAAAGAGAGCTCGCCGGAACTGCGTGCTTCCAACCTAAGTCACAAGGGGTTTCTAGCATGTCGGAGTGGAGCCGATAGAAAAAATGACTTGCCGCAGAAGCAGAGGAAGTACTGCGGAGGTAAGAGGAGGAGCAGGGTCTGCAAGAAGAGCAGGAATAGCAGAAGGAGAAGCAGAGGCAGAGAAGCGGGAGCAGAAGTAGAAGAGTAGGAACAGGGAAAAAAGAAGCAGGAGGAGGAACAGCAGCGGCAGACGAAGCGGGAGGATCTTCCTCCTGCAAATGAAAACAACTGACAGCAGCTAAGGACCTTAGCACATTCTTCCATATCAACAGGGTGACGAGGAGTCAAACTGTTCAAAGTCCTCCACTGTGATCCCATAAGCCTATATAACCAGAACTTTGTCATATCATTTCAGTTCTTGTGACCACGTACTGTCCAGGGGCGTAAACGTCAGCTGCGATGTGCTACGTAATTTAAGAGGAACAGAGTCCTGAAACATGTCATATGTTTCCGAATACAATTGTATGGAATATAATTCCTAACTTTTGACCAACTGGCAGGGGGAAGCCCCTTAGTACACTTGCCACAACGATGCAGTTGCTGTAGAGGAAATAGAGAAAATGTCTTCCATAACGGAACAACCTCACTGAAGTTCTTGGAAGGACACATACACTCTATGTACATTGCGAACATGTTGAGAGAAGCACAGTAATTTCTCTCCTCGAAAAAAAAAGAGAGGAAATTTCCTTTTTCCATGTTCACACGACCTACTTTTGGTACTGTTTGATTCCTAAGCCAAACCTAAACGACGTCCATTTCCCCTTGCATGCTTCCTTGGTCAAACATGTCCATCAGAGCGGCGACGAAAGGCTTCTTGAAGAAACCCCTGGAGTGGAAATTGCTTCCATTTGGGACGTGTGGAAGCTGTACAATGAGGGTCAGTGTGGGAAGCGAGTCTGGCGCCATGGATACCCACTTTGGCTACTGACACCTCTACATAGCCACGGAGAAAAGGAGGTAATGGGTACATTGTTTGGACGCTCGAACTGGACACGGTGAAAGACCACCAGCTTCTTGGACGTCTTGAGACATATGGAGACTTGTTTCTCGACCCCTGTCTGTCTGCATTTCTTTTCAATAGGAATCATTAGCAGCCTTGAAGGTGTGAATTCAAAGCGTCTATCCCTGTCAGGGGCAGAGGAGGGGAAGATGCTGAATAAAGGTTTTGAAGAAGACTGTCAGACGTGGTCACAAGGTGGGAAGAAAACAGGCGGCTGCTCGGACTTGTCTTTCTTCTCCTCTTCTTTCGCCTCAAAGGCTGCGATTGTCAATGTCAACTGTGTTAACAGCACTACATACAAATGTATGTATAACCTTAACGACATTTTGAACAACACATATACGGCTTGGGCGAAGCAGTTCAAGAGACTTTACCAATAAACAGTGACTATATTCATATTGACGGGTGAGGCAAAGAATCACTAGTCAATTGTGGCAGGAGTTGAATTCATTTGACCAAAAACTGTGCAAAATGGCATGTCTGTCGGAAATCGATTATACCCAGTTGTATTGGTCAGCCGGCTTCATGAATCACATGCTGAGATGTCAATACTTTAGGTTTGCCATACTTTTTCAGTGACGTGCTCGGAATGAAGACGGTGAGAAGAAATGTTTATGTTTGTGTGTTTAGCTGGCTGTGGTCCAAGTTGTTGCCAAACGTATGACGTCGAAACACAAAACAAACAAACAAACAAACATCATACCAGCCGGACATCTGGGGCCCCAACACCACAGCTGTCTTCACCACTACCGCCGCCCCCACCGCCACCTCAGACTACTGCTCCTCCCAGTAGTCGTCGTCGTTGTCCTCGTCGTCTTCCACGTCCTCTCTTCTCTCGACCGGCTCCCAAATCTACAGCTTCTTCTGAGCCCAGGTCAGGGCAGTATAGCTCCCTGGTGAGAAAATCAACTCTAGCGACAACAGCCACAATAGCCTCAGGGTCGCTCCATGGCCAGCGTGGTAGTAAGGCTGTCTGACTGTCTGGAATAGGGAGAGCAAGGCAGGAGGCGCTGAGACAGGGGCGTGGCTGGGATAACAAGCACCCCAGCATCACCGCCTCCACACCCAGCTTCGGAGGAGAGACGGTCTTTGAAACGAGATCGCCTTTCCACTCCCTGTCTCTTGTCAGAGGGCTCTCCCTAGCCCTGGGTGTCTCCCCTCTCTCATTTGGGCGTCCCGGCATGACCCGCTGTCACCAGACACAGACACTCTTGCATGCTGAGGAGTTTCGGGCTGCATTGTAACTGGTAGGCAGAGGCCATCCCGTATGTAACTGCAGCATTCAACAACAATGTGTCTGTAAGGCCGAGGGATCCTTCTGCACTTGTTGGGTGGATCGTCGCAACGCCGGATACAAGTAGCCATTTAAGTCGCTGACTTGCAACTCGTTGCTGTAATATTCTATGTTGAATACCTAATTGTCTCTTATAACGAAGCGGTGGAGCGTCTTAACAAAGTCAGTGAACACATATTACACGGGAATCCATTTACTCTCGTCACAAGTAATTGAATGTGTTCATTCTTTCATAACCATATGCAATTAAGTAACTTTAAAGGAAGCTATGTCAAACGATAAGACAGCAAACCAGCACCGCTACAATTATATCTTGATAACTGCAGCTTTTAATGCTACGGCTTCATCTAAAGCTGAGACGCCATCACATCTAGAACAAGTATTCAGACAGCATGGGAGACCTTATTAAACCACCACGCCGTTGGTCAAAGAAGAGGGTCGGCGCCCTGCCCTCGTCGTCTGCGAGAGCGGTGGCGAAGCCTTTTAGCGGCAGCGCGCCACATCGATACACCAGCGGGAAGAGACGAGCACGCGAGCCAGTTTCAAGGTGAGTCTGAGAGACGATATGGATGTCGACAGTGCAGAAAGATTCAAACGCCGACAACACAGCGTTCGAGGTTCACCTCTAACCCGAAGGAGACCGTAAATGTAGGAGTCCGGCGGAAGACAAACATGGCAACACCATGGCTAATGGCTTGTAAAACGAGGAAACGGCAGGTTTTTGTGTGTCGGTGGGCGATGACTCTAGAAAGGATTGGTAGACAAAGACAGAAAAGCCAAAAATGCAAGAGACAAAAAAGAAAAGAGAGAAAAAAAAGTATGGAGAAAAGTGGTGTATGACGTGGACCTCGGATGTAGGCACTTCCTTCTGACTATGGAACATTTGCATATGATTTGCATTGAAAAGTCACGTGCAATGCGCCAGCCTCAGTATGGAGTCTTCCAAAGCGGCACCTTTCCCAAAACACCAGGGGGCGATACAAAATCTGATTTAGGGACAACCTCCGACTCTGTGACGTAACCCTGCTGGGGCAGGAGATAGGGTCAAAGCCAGTCAAATGACGTGTGACCAAGAGAAAAGCGAACGCAATATTCGATGCAGCCTGCCAGAGCTAACTTCTAAAAGCCAAACAGTCGAAACTGGTTGACCACTACAGTTCACCAGTTTCGACATTCCAGTGCCCCTTCTGTCCTGTTCCCCTACACTCAAAGGATAAGATCGTTTTGCTCGTATGTAGGGTCACTAGCGAGTTGTAAATGACCGACTACACTATGCACCGGGACATTCAAAGAACTCCCCAGGACACAGCCCTTCCTCCAGAAATGACAAGAGGACACGGATGCAACGGAGACACCAAAGGAACGCAAACACAGAATCACTTTCATCATGACTGACACGGCGATGGTCGTGACGCCGTTGCTAGGCAACACCGTCTGACTTGAGACGGCGAGCGACGACAATTCCTTGCGTCCAGGCGAGGCAGGCACTCTGTCCACAGATCGCCACGGCTGGAGTCCAGCCCTGGGCAGGCAACACGGAGACAAGCTGACCTCTGGCCCTAGCTGCTTTTGATGTGCGTATGATGAGCAAGTTGGCCTAACAGAGATTATGTTGTGGTGTCGCGGTGTCAGATCTACGAGGGGGTGGGGGGTGGGGATTGGTAGGTGGAGGGGGGAGATTGCAGGCGCCTATGTATCCAGGGAGCCCGAGGAGTTGGGTTCCGCCACTTGACGAGTCACATATGAAAAGAAGACGACTAAAACGAAAATGAAAAAGGGGAGGAAGAAGACGACGACGACGATGAAGATGATGACGACGACGGCAATGTAATTTGTTTAGCTTCTCAGGTATTGCACTCCTATACTATGCATACATAGAACCAGTCCTTGAGTAACAGCACATACCCATGAAAGGGTCTCGCCGCTGACGAAAGAACGAGCTAGCCATTCATACCCACCCTGACCGCCCAAGGAAGAAAGATCAAGCACCCACCCCAGATGCCCACACGCCGAGCCATTCACACATGAACATGAGGGTGGAAGGCCACCATTTTCCAGGGAAGATGAAGGGAGAGTTCGAGAGCAATAAACATGGCAGACAGCCCATCATGGCGGCTCAGTGACAGCTTTTATTGTTGCTTGTTTTCACAGCTACCGCCGTTTCTTCTGTGTTTGGGTTGCAGCTGTCCCAATGATGAGATTTACGGGATTTTCTTGTACATGTTTTGTCTGTTGTATTTGGAAAGGTTAGGGGGTTTCGTCAGAGTGTTTGGATACGCCGGCCTATACTGCTTCTTGTATTTGCACAGGTTACGGCGTTGTCGTGCTCTCGGCCCCATCGGGTCTGTAACATCAGCATCTGTCGAGTACACAGCAGATCTGGTGCACGCCAAAACAGGGTCATGGTGTGGGTACTGCGTGATCAAAATATGCTTGTCTTCGTCACGTGAGATGCTCCGAAAAGGACACTGTTCTCTGATGCGAGGTACAGATAACAGGACACAACAGGGAAGCACATCAATTTGTTGGGGATGAAAGAGCGGGTGACACGGACGGCAGGAGGGCCGAAATGCACCACGAGGAACAGGCTCCATCAGCCAGAGACAGCGGGAGATCAGCTTTGGTGGACCAGCAGAGCAGACAAAAAGACGCCAAGAGAGAGAAAGAGAAAAACAGACGCATGCACGTACACAAACGCACACGTGCGCTTGCACACCA
>JAWQFJ010024871.1:0-5000 GCA_034096865.1 Theodoxus fluviatilis
GTTTCTGCCGTGAGAGTTGGATTTGAGTCAGCGCGCTCTACCATGGGGGTCGATACGGACTGCCACCGCCGGCGCATTGGAACGTTCGACCCGTGCAAACGGCAGCGCCGTGTGCCGCAGCGCTTCACACCCTTCAACCCCGAGTCCAAGTACGATGCTTTCTCCGACTTTTCGACACGCATGGTGATCTGCACCGTCCATCTGTATGCTTTGTGGGGATATGGACTCGCAGGGCAGTCAATTCTGACCTCTCCATGCGCTAGAAGCTTTGCTGCAGGAATGATGGGCACCGATCTGGTTGTGCTGCCACGCATTGAGGTGCTGGGCACTTCCGTTGCCTATGTTGTAGACAGGAGTGCAATTTTGAGGCAGTGCAATGACGTGGAAAGTAACCCCGGGCCTTGTGAGTTGGAAGACGTGCGGAAAATTATGAACGGTTTGGGGAAACTGATTGTAAAAAGAATGGATGCAATGGAAGAGAGGATGAGAATGGACACTGAGAAAATGAGGAATGACTTTGGCTGTTTGGTGGCAAAACTTTCTTCCATTGAAAAAGAGATAGGATCAGTAAGGGAGAGAATTGATGAACAGGAAATAGAGATAGATTTGATTGTTGATGCACAGAAAAGAATGGAAGAAAAAATTGAGGAGCGTGAGATCCTTGACAGGCGTGACAACGTCATCCTGCACGGAGTTCCCGGGAGCGTCAGCGGTGATCGAGAGGACTCTGAACACAAGTTCGTCGTAGCTGTGAACTCCGTGCTGCCCGCCCCTATTCACGTGACTGATGTTGTCCGCGCGCACAGGCTTGGCAAGAAAGTGCAGGGGAAATCTAGGCCACTGATAGCCAAGTTAGTGAGAACGGCTGTCAAATTCTCCATCCTTGAACGACGGAAGGAGCTCAAGGAGAAGGGCATCGGAGTGTCGGGGGATTTGACTCCGAACCAGCGGGAGGAGATACGGAAGGCCAAGGCAGAGGGCTTGATCGCCTACTACAGAGGTGGCGTACTGCACACCGAAGCCCGTGCACTCCAGGCCGCTCCGCTGCAACCCAGAGGGCTGTCAGAGGGAACGCTGCTGGCGACTCAGGCGACTCCAGCGGCCGGAGGCTCCGGTCTCACACCCATCCTCGAGGGAGAAGCCGCTAGGGACGTGGCGGGGGCACCAGAGATACTGACGCTGGAAGTTCAGGTCTTCCCCCATCCTTCTCATGTGACCTTGTAAAACTGTTGTGGTGGGATGTGGAGGGGCTAGTCAGCAAGTTTGATGATCTTGACTTGCGGGACTATTTGAACTCTTTTTCGATTGTTGGTCTAGGAGAAACATTTATTGACCGTATGGAATAAATGCAGTTTCTACCATCGTTTGATCAATATATTGCTCCTGCCGTGAAATTGTCTGTGCGAGGGAGAAGATCCGGTGGTTTGCTGTGCCTTGTCAAGAGGAGTTTGAATTCTTACATACATCATATTGAATGTTCTTATGGTAATGTCCTGATATTCCGCATCGACGAGACGGTGTTTGGGTCGAGCAACGATGTTTTGGTCCTTTTTGTGTATGTTCCGCCCTCGGGTTCTCCATATTATGACTATGTAAATGAAACATATGGTATTCTCTTGTTACAAAACTGCCTTTCAGATGTTAGTTACACGCAAGACGACTGCAGTATTTTCTTGTGTGGTGATTTGAACGCGAGAACTTCGATATTGAATACTTTCAGCAATAACGTTTTTGATGTCAGAGCGAAAATATTTTATTATTCGCGTTTTTCTCAGGACAATACAGTAAATGACTATAGGCTCTCCTTGTTGTCGCTGTGCACTGCCTTTGATCTTTATATTTTGACTGGACTCTTGAGTGGGTGTGAATCTGGTAAGTTCACGTTTGTCTCTGCTAACGGTAGCAGTGTCATTGACTATATGCTCGAAGGATTTGGTATCACTGTTTCAAACTCTGTTGGTGAAAGAATCTGTTATTTCTCCCCACATGTGCCTGGAATTGACTCTCAAAAAGCTTGAACATTCTGTGAAAGCAGATTGCACTGATTCATTGGCTTCGTGTACAAGAATGATTTGGAACGAAAATGCAACAGAGCAGTATATTGATAATCTTCGTAGTGTCATGGCTGATTATAACATTGATGATATTATCTCTGATGTAAATTTTGATGTTAATTTGGTAACAAATTCGATCACAACATGTCTCGTACGAGCTGCTGATTTTTGGATGAGAACATTTGGGAACAATGGTAGATGTAAACGTTGTAATGAATGGTATGATAGAGCTTGTATCGAAGCAAAAAAGAGTGCGAGGAGGAAACTTAGAGAGTACCTCCGTCTAAACACAACATAGAATAGAGCTGCTTACATTAAGTGTAGAAATGACTACAAGCAACTACTTAGAATGAAAAAGTTAACATACAGGCGTTCCGTGAGTGCAACACTTACCAGTAATGTCCATGACTCTCAGAAATTGTGGAGAGAAGTTAAACGTCTCAGTGATAGATCAACATGATGAGCAGCATTTCTCTAGAGACGTGGTATACCCATTTTTCTAAGCTCTTTTCTTCACCGATCACTGCGTTTACACTGGTGTAAACTCAACGAGGGACTTCTTGTGTTGCAGCGACACCGAAAATGTACTTGATTCTTCACTATCAGAGGAAGAGGTTCTGATTGCTTTGTCTCAGATAAAGAAAGGAAAAGCAGCAGGGACAGATCTGATAATTGGAGATATGATTCGAAGTGCACGACAACTCATTCAGCCATTTCTGTTGCCACTGTTCAATGAAATTTATGCGTCTGAGGTATTTCCTCGCCTTTGGTCGGAGTCGATTATTCATCCTGTGCACAAGAGTGGGAGTTATGATTTGCTTGATAACTATCGTGGTAAAACTCTGACCAGTGTCCTCAGTAAAGCATTTGGCCATATATTGAATAAAAGACTACTTAATTAGGCTGAGGAGAAAGGTTTTCTGAGGGAGGAGCAGGCTGAATTTAGACGTGGATATTTCACGATAGATAATATGTTTGTGTTGTATGTTGTAGTGCAGAACGTTCTCAACATACACAGAAAACATTTTGCTTGCTTTGTTGATTTATAAAAAGTCGATCGTCATGTTTTGTGGGATATTCTGCATAAAAATAGTATGCATGGAAGATTACTCCGAATACTCAGAGCGATGTGCAAATACTGCGTACGCGGAGCCCAGGGGCAATCTCGATTCTTTGAGAGTTTTATAGGATTAAAGCAGTCCTGCAAAATCAGTCCTCTCTTGTTCTCGATTATAATAAATTCCTTAGTAGATGAAATATCAGGAAATGCAAAACATGGTGTGCAGCTCAAACAGAATACTCCTAGTTTGTGCATTCTACTTTTTGCGGACGATGTGGTAGTCTTCTCTGATACGGCAATAGGACTGCAGAACCAAATCAATTTTCTACAGAAATCTTCAGAAAGGTTAGGTCTTGTCATTAACACTACAAAAACAAAAGTTATTATATTTCGATCGGGTGGTTATGCTGCTTCTCATGAAAAATGGTTTCTTGTCGATGAGGAACTCGAAATTACAAATGAATAGAAATATCTTGGAATAAAATTCACTCCCAAACTTTGTTTACGTTCTTCTCAGGCGGATCTGGCCTGTAGAGCGAGATCCGCCCTTACTAGTATGCATAGGACCTTACGGAAAGTTGCGCATGTGCCTCCAAATGTATACTTCAAACTGTTTGATGCTCAAGTTCTACCAATTTTGCTGTATGGAGCAGTGGTATGGGGAGTTAATGAATGTGAGGTCACAGAGGGTGTACATTTGTATGGTATCAAATTATTTTCGAATGTTGCATCTCGTACCCCTAATTTAATGTGCTATGGCGAGACGGGGCGTTTTCCATTGTACATCAATGTCACACTCAGAAGCATTAAGTACTGGTTAAGAATTTTGAAAATGAAAAATTAGAGATTACCTCAAAATGTATATAGTATGATATGATGTGTAGTCTACCAAAATAAAAGGTAAAGGTGTGATTTTATATAGCGACTTACACCCTTTGTCTGGGTCTCAAATCGCTTTACACTTTACCCCCTGATCACTGGGCATCTTGATCAATCCTCACTGGTCCCTCACAACAAACATAGTGACAGACATTTAAGACGCACACAGTCAGGTATCAGCACCAACTCCGCTCCCTGGGGAGTATTCCAACCCGATGCTGGCGCTTGGCCGCATACAAGGGTTAATCGCACTACGTTTTGCCAACACTGCCCTCACAGGTACCCGGTTTCACTCCTGGGTGGGGAGAAGCAATGCGAGTTAAGCATCTTGCTCAAGGATGCAACTCTGGGAACCGCGCAGCTTCGAACGCCGTATTTCAGAATTGTACTGCCATAAACTGAGGTATACAAAAGAAATTGTACGAAAGTTATGCCCATTATGTAGAGAACAATATGAAACAGAAGCTCATTTTCTACTCCTATGTCCAGTCTTATGCGATTTGAGGGAGCTTTACATACTGACATACCTTGATCTAAATTGTGCTGACTCAGTGGGTGTTAGAATGTCTTCCCAAAGTAAGTCTATAATAAGAGCAACGGGTGTATATTTGTACAAGGCCCTAATGCGTAGAAAGAAAGCTGCAGAATCTGCAGAGCGAGATAGCTTCTACTTAGATTGACACTACAAGTCGTAAAATACCCTGCCGATGGAAAGTGTACACTGCTTTCTTTGCCTTTAACATGCCTTGTGATGTACCATTATGCTTGAAAAGAGCCGGTGGCCTACTCAATAAATTTGTTCTCTCTCTCTCTCTCTCTCTCTCTCTCTCTCTCTCTCTCTCTCTCTCTCTATCTCTCTCCCCACCTACCCCTACCCCTGTTTTAGAAAGTAGGCCTTTTCCCAGTGTATAGGCCACAGCGGACGTCACCGAACGGTGAGCAGACTGCGCGTTTGACACGTGACATACACGCCGCTGTCTCATTGGCATGTTTAGTCTGACATAACA
>JAWQFJ010024871.1:10000-15000 GCA_034096865.1 Theodoxus fluviatilis
CGAAAGAACGAACACATTTATTGAATAGGCCACCGGCCCCTTTCAAGTGTACAGTGTCAGTACATGTCAACATATTTAAAGTATACAGTGTCAATATATTTCAAGTGCATATTGTCAATACATGCCAATACATTCTAGAGAAATTTATCTAGCAGATATAAAAGCTGTCCCGTTCCGCAGACTCAAGCGCATCTTGTCTACGTTTAAATGCCTTATATAAAAACCTGCTAGTTAATCTTATGGTCTTCATTTGTTTACTGGATGTTACCGGTTCATCGACGTTGAAATCTAATATAAGAAACGTTCCCTTAAATCGTGTAATGTAGGACAATAGATCAGAAAATGATTGTTTCTTCTCGCTCCCTGTAGAGCGGACACAAATTAAAGCCATCACCCGTCATGTATCTGTATTTATGAGTGAACAAAATTCACATTCTAAAAATGAATATATCTCTAAATATTTTTAAAAAATCTATGTCATAGAGGTACTGTTCAGTTCCAAATGATATTTTGAATAGTCTAGAAGGAGTTACTGTTCCCAACTCGCATTTTCCAGTCAGTATAAAATCTGCTAATGAGTTTTCCTCTTATGTTTTTCAGAAACGTTTTTGTTAGTAACCCGCTTGTTTACCCATACAATTTCACAATCACATTCTACCAGACTGAAAATAAAAAAGAGGTGTGGACAGCAACCGACAATGTATTCCTTCTTGAGCCAAGGTGGCCCTGAAAAGGGCCGTTTACAGGTACGCGTATACTGATGGGGGTAGAGCCTCCCGCCCCGGGATGTAGAGCGAAGAGTCACAAAGACGTGGCAGCTCCGTCTCTGTGGCAGCGGCAAGGCTCCGATCTTGCTGGCAGGTACAAGCAGTGATGTCTTGTCTTGGCGTCGTGGCAAGCTTTCGGATGAAGTCCTTCTTCAGGCCAAGTGTGAGAGAGGCTGGCGGGTGACGGCATAAGTAGATAATGGTTAGTAGGGGTTCACCTCATGACTAAGAAATCTCATGGGGCGCACGTGCAGGTCGTGAAAAGTTCACTTGTAGTGCGCCATGAAGCCGAGATCTCTATTGAGTCCGGCATGGTGCATGTTGAACAGCCTAATGTCGTGCAAGCCGCCCCTGAGCACGCTCGCCATCATTTCCGCTGCTGAGTGGCCCGGCAAATTAAAATGTTCACTCACTGGTAGAGGCGACTGGCTCCTGATAGTTGCTCTGTGCCCGTTCATGCGTTGGCGTAATGTCTGCCCTGTCTCTCCAATGTACCGCGCATCAGGGCACTTTCTGTGGCACCTCCGAGAATGCAAAAGACATTAAAAGATACCTCATGGTCTCGCGATCAAGAATCCTCTGGCACACACTTTCAACTCTGAATACGCAGAGAATCTTTGCCAACGCACTTCACAGCGACTGATGATGCACCTGGTACATCAACTATACAGCAAGCGAAATAGTCTTTCCACCAGACTGGAATCTATCTACGCAGAAAACGCCGACTCCAGCTATCTTCGTGTACTTGCGGCAAAGACACGCTCCCATGAACGTGTTACAGGGCCCTCTCCCTCAGTTTCTCTCTCCCTTTAGATGATAAATACCTTTTGGTTCCTTTCCATATAGCAGATGGGCGCTGGGCTGTGAGGCAGGCTGGTTTCTTGTACATGCCGAGGATCTTCTGATTCGTAGAGCTTGGTTAGTTCTTCTTGGCTCGGATGGAGATACACCACTTTCAGTCTTGCTTGGTACTGGAGGGCTTGATGTTCCATTTGGTTGGACAGAAGACTTCATATCTCTTGTTTGAGTTCTTATTCTTTATTTCGTAGCAGCAAGACATGAGATGGTACATTGCCCAGCATTTCTCTATCTCTGCCTACATTCTCTCTCTCTCTCTCTCTCTCTCTCTCTCTCTCTCTCTCTCTCTCTCTCTCTCTCTCCAGATCTGTATCCTGAATGCTAGACTACAGGCATGGGCAGACGAAAATAAACTTATTGGGGAAGAGCAGGCTGGATGTAGGAGGGGGTATTCGACTGTTGACAATATTTGTATTCTGTATAATGTTGTGCAAAGGTACCTCAGCCATAACAAGAAACTGTATGTGTTGTTTGTTGACTTCCAAAAGGCGTTCGACACTGTAAGTAGGCAAGCGCTTTGGAAAGTTTTGGAAGGTTCTGGGGTCAGAGGTAGAATGCTTCAGATGCTAAAGGCAGTATATAAAACAGTGAAATGCAGTGTAAGATGCCAGGGTCAGGCATACGGGTCCTTCAATTGCCACCGGGGACTGAAACAGGGTTGCAAAATGTCTCCTCTCCTATTTTCCTTCTTGGTTTCACACCTTAGTCGTGAAGTAATTAGAAAGGGTAAACATGGGGTACAATTGGAACCTAATGGTGCTGAGCTGTTCTTGCTGCTCTTTGTAGATGACATTGTACTTTTGTCTGACACGGTACCTGGGCTTCAGAATCAAATTAATAATCTCAAGGACGCCGCTGATAAACTAGGACTACTAATAAATACGGAAAAAACAAAGGTTGTTGTCTTTCGTAAAGGAGGATTCATAGCTGCTCATGAGAAGTGGACGATTGATGACCGTAAGCTAGAGGTTGTCACTCAGTACAAATATCTCGGAGTTATCCTGTCCACCAGGCTGTGTACAAATACAATACTATCTGATCTTGCCTCCAGAGCAAAAGCAGCGTCAATCCAGATCCAGAGATCCTTGAGAAAGCTCAATGTCGTTACACCAGATGTGTTGTGTAAGATTTTTGACGCACAGGTCCAGCCCATTCTACTCTATGGATCAGAAGTTTGGGGCATCTATGATTGTAGACGTATCGAAACTATTCATATGTTTATACTAAAGTGGTTCCTTAATGTTGCCCCGAGAACGCCGAACGTGATGATCTACGGTGACACTGGTCGATACCCATTAGAGTTCAATGCTCAGATACGCTCCATAAAATATTGGCTTAAACTCTTGAGAATGGACCATGATAGATATCCTCACCAAATGTACATGTCAATGCTAAAAACGGTGGATGATAGATTTAGTTGGGCTACAGGAATAAAAATGTTACTGTTGAAGTATAATTTTGAAAGAGAGTGGGACAGTCAAATGGTTCCAAACGAAACGACCTTCTTAAAACAACTGAAAAGTAGAATGATTGAATGGTACAAAAACGACTGGAGAATTCAGCTACAGTCAAGTGTCAGATATTCCTTTTATAGACTACTTAAGGTGGATCACTTCGTAGAGCCATATCTGTATGCAGTAGATAAAAAAGTATTTAGAGATGCTCTGATACGTTTCAGAATGGGAATAAGCGATTTGTACGTGCATAAGTATAGATTCAGTACAATTCCTTACATAAATATCTGTCCATTATGCATGGAAAATGAAGAAGATGAAATTCATTTTTTATTTCACTGTCCCGCTACTTATGACTTACGCACGAAACACATACTACCAAGTATACAGCATGATGCTGAAGAACCTGTGACAGACATTTTCTCAAATAACGATGTTCGTGCCTTAAGAAATATTGCGATGTATCTGTATAAGGCGTTTCGGAGACGATCAGAAGCAATGCCATTGTTAAACAGCTATATAGACATTTTTGAAAATTAGAATGTACTGATGATTGATGATATGGATTACAAGCCACAATTGTCACCGCTGTCCAATAGTAGCCTGGGAAGTGGTAAGATTGTTTCCAAATTTGTGCTATTACTGTCATTTGTAATGGGCCGGAGGCCCCCACAATAAACCAGTTGTTCGTTGTTCGTTGTTCGTTCTCTCCAGATCTGATCTGCTCTCTATGATCGCCAGTCTCCGTCTGCTCGCCTGTCTACTCTGCTCTCTCTCCTATCCCTATCTCCCAAGTTACTGAGATTCTTTTGACGTTAGACATACGGGGTCCTGCTCTCCTTATAAGGAGCTTGCGTCTGCGACTATACTAAAAATATCATAGCTGAGAAAGAGGGGGTGGCTACAGAGATACCCTGGGAGGGGGAAGGGATACGTTCTTTTTAGAAGGAACCCACGATCCAGCTCAGGGGTTATTTTCAGCCAAGAAGCAAATCATGCTAGCGTGGCATATTTTCCTGTTGTGCGTTCACCTCAGGTATGGGGTTGCACCACTTTCCAGGCCAGCTCAGCTCTCCCCGAAATAACACAAGGCCTGCCGCGGGCTCGGCTTTTTCCGGCATAACAAACGCGCCTATCATATGACAAGAAAAATGTCAAACTGAGAAAGCTCGGCGTTCACCCCTATCGTAAGGGCAACGCGCAAACTAGACAAACGGTAGTCAACCTTTCAGACTACAGGCTTACTCCAGACGAAACAGAGGTCCTAGGAAGAGGACTGAGATTCTGTCCAACAAAACCCCTTGATCCCATCGAGCTCGCTGCCGACACCGAGGAGTACATTCGCCGACTTCGACTGCGGGAATATTTATTTGAAGAATCCCAGTCTGATAGCACGAAGGCCCCTCAACTGGACAATGGCACGAAGAGAAAATCTACGTTTAATCCAGCAGAAGGTCGCTGCCAGAAACTAGATCTATACGTGGAATCGCTCCGCAAATACGTGAACTCAGTTCTTGTCCCGCTATCTTAAGCCAGTCCACAATCTCGAGTCATACCAACGGAAGGCTATCAAATCTCTTAAATCCAATAAAAACATCATCAAACCAGCGGATAAAGGGGGAGCTGTCGTCGTACTGAACCGTAGCGACTATCGCAACGAGGCTCTGCGACAGCTGGCGGACACGGGCATCTACAAACCACTGCAGGAAAACCCCACTCAGGAACACGTCCAGGAGCTTCGTGATCTGGTAAAGACTTTCCCGACAGACCACCAGTCCAAAATATCGGATCTCATTCCAGGGAACCCAAACCTCGGCTGCCAAAGATACACAAGGAAAACATCCCCGGCCGCCCAATTGTATCAGGGAAGGGGACACTCTGTGAAGAGGTGTCGGGCTACGTGGAAAAAATCCTCAAACCA
>JAWQFJ010024871.1:20000-25000 GCA_034096865.1 Theodoxus fluviatilis
GTGTCCTTCAGGCTATCTTTCCAGGTGTCCTTCAGGCTGTCTTTCCAGGTGTCCTTCAGGCTGTCTTTCCAGGTGTCCTTCAGGCTATCTTTCCAGGTGTCCTTCAGGCTATCTTTCCAGGTGTCCTTCAGGCTATCTTTCCAGGTGTCCTTCAGGCTATCTTTCCAGGTGTCCTTCAGGCTGTCTTTCCAGGTGTCCTTCAGGCTATCTTTCCAGGTGTCCTTCAGGCTGTCTTTCCAGGTGTCCTTCAGGCTGTCTTTCCAGGTGTTCTTCAAGCTTCTGTGTGGGCATCGATGTTTCCTCTGACCTTGAGTCATCGCTTCGAAGAAGGCTTGCTTGGAAATGCTTGATTTGGCAGTTGATTTTTGGGGAAACATCATCCAAAAGTTAATTAGCGACATGATCGTAATGTGAGAGTATGATTTGGGTGTCCCTATCGTCCAAAACTGAAATTTATTGCTGGAGCAATATTTGATGGCTCAAAGTTGCCTTTTTCTCACACTCCTTCTTTATTATTTCTATCCTGACAGAGGGGAAGATCATCTTTCAAAAACGGACGCTAGCGGGGACTCCCATACGTGAGTCTCGAGCCGCTGTCACTCTGGCTCCCTATCACTGAGCTACTTGATAATTCCTCCATCCCCACCTGCTCTCATTCTTCCAAAATGATGGAGAGTAATAGTCAAGTCATCACAAGCAGGGACTGAACCCCGACATTAATATGATCTGCACGCATCTGCGTCTCCTTAAACATGGAGTGCAAACACGACCCCTTTAATGTGTTCTTCAGTAGAATGATGCCTTGGCGCTTCCGCAGATCAACCACATTACCTCCCCTGCACGAGTGCATTGACCGCAGGCAAACGACTGATGACACTGAGGAACTCATCAGTTTTAATTAAGATCGGGGTTTGGCGTAGTAGCTCCACCTGTCGGCAGTTGTGCGAGGTGAGTAGGTGCCGAAGTTCAGTCCCTGCTAAGGAGGACTTGACTGCTATTTTCCATCATTACGATCTGCACATATCTGCATCTCCAAAAAGAAATGGAGTGATAACACGACTCCGTTAAAGTGTTCCTTCAGTGGAATCATTCGTCCAGTCCAAAAGAGACAGCTGCTGAGCACTCGGTCAGGAAGGAGCACCACTTCCAATTTCTAAGAGAGCATTCCACCCCGATCTTAGATCACGGTTGCATCAAGAGTTACTTGCAACTCGGCGTGTCGTTATTGCCCTCACGTTACTCACATAACAATGCCCAAAAGTACAGTTTTAGCGTCCAGGCTACTGCGCACGCTGCTGCCGCTGAAAGTTAGCAGCTGCAGGCAAATATCTGGACCACAGGAATGAGACACACGGGTAGCACAGAGCCTAAGACAAAACTAAATCATACTTACCAAAAGGAACGACTGGTCAGCTGTAGTGTTCGTCTAAATAACGATTCCTATCACTGTTATTATCAACGGAGTTTATTACTCTCTCCATCAGTACCGCCCCCCCCCCCCCCCCTCCTTCCATTTCTAAACTCCACGTCCTACAGTGCGTAACCAGAACAAGTTATACTTACAGAAACTGCATTCATTCATTCATGCTTGTAATAGGCAGGATGCGCCCGTAACACCTGGCATCGAAAGAGAGCGGTGGCTTAAAAATCCGTTGGCGCCAAGGACGACACTAAAATGTTCTGAAACGAGTGATTCTGGTGTGTGTGAATCTATGTGATTTGAATATGCCAAATCCGTAATAGGTTGCATATGGCAATGAATACAGTTGTAGGAACCATCAACCTCTGTCAGCTACCTTCACGGTGAACAAGGTTCCTTTTATATAATTCTTGTCGGGGCACTTAAGTTAATCAGAAGCGTTTACAATAATATTATATGGTTGCAGCCGCCCCTATCCTTCATTTTTCCTCTCACCCAACCCTTGATCAACTGGAACTCCTAGCTGCTGGGTTTTTGGAGCCAACTTCTGTAGCTCAGTAAAAGACGTTTCCACGCAGCAAAACAGTCATGCACACACAGGCAGCGAGCGACCTCCGTGGGCCGTTTTGCGGGACTCCCACTTTCTGCCAACTCGCGTCCGCTGAGGCGTCGTTCTCCGTGCAAGATTGCTCCGCCAGGGTCGCCCATACCTTGCTTTCAAAGGAGGTCCACCTTGGTTTAAATTCGTGTCGTTCATTTCAATCTCGAACTACCCTAGGCTCTATCGGGAGCAGCAATCAAGTATTTTTTCCTCTCCCTCTCCCATTATTCCTGGCCTCCCGCTGGGGACCATCTCTTCATCAGTTTTACCTTTTGCAGCACCGTCGTAAAGCCAGATGGAGCCACGGCGCTTTCTCGGGGGAAGTGTAAAGGAAATGAGACAATTTCCAGGCCCAAGGATTTGTTTGACAACGTTGTTTTCATCCTCCATAAAAAATGGGGAAAACCTGGAGATCAGGCAATTCATTTCCTGGCCAAGCTGTCCATCAGGACGCCGTGGCAACTCCGGGGAGGGAGGCCTATTGAGCCTCGGGAAAAGTGAGGGAATCTGCATCTGCAAAAACACTCCTGCCTACATGATCATATCCTCTGGCAGAACGGGGAGCTCATCCTCCTCCCCCAAAAAAGGACACGGACGTTGACACACTGAGATTCTCCTCCTGGTCTTGTTTCGGCCGACAATTGTCATCCCCTGCATCTCGAGCTTGAAAAGAACTCGCTCTCACTAGATCTGTTTACGCAATAACCTTCAGTCAACGTTTTGGAGACGTCGCGGCAAAGACGAACGCAAGAAGTAGGGGCTAGCTTCAGCGTCATCACACTGGGGAGCGCGGAACTGACAAACTGTATTACGTAAACGGTGGGCCCACAGCGCATATGCGTCCCCCGAACCTTTTCTTTGTTTGTTTTTTCTACGAAAAAAGAGAGTGGGCGCTGGGAGTGAGACTCACAATTTAAAAGATTCACCAATATTCATCTTTGAGCTACCAAGCAACGATGCAGTCGGACACTTTAGTTGTTTACGTCAGAGTTATATTAAGATATATTGTCACATGAAGGTCTTGTCGTTTTGCTGATTTCTCCCCCTCAGAGCCAGTGTTTCATCCACGCAATGAAGCTCATTGGGACCAACATATTTTAAATCCTTATCTTCAGATGTACATGCTTGCTCAATGATTAATGTGTGCATATGTCTTGCCTCATGTGACAATGATAAGCTGCTCGCCAGAATGGGCTGCACCATTCCAAGCTGAGAGGACACGAAAACATAACGACGGCGACTCGTACGAAGTGTTTTAGCAGATGGTGACGTCTTCCAGTAATGTATCGAAAATGTGTGCAGCATAGTATATGTTGTATAATTAGCTTAGAGTTGGAACGCTGCGCTTCACTGTGTTTCGCCGTCAAAACTCAAAACCTCTGTAAGATTATGTGTTCTTGTTGGTCCTTTTTGTGTAGACTGTAGGTGACCGATATCAGGCTTGAATCCTTCAGTCAGTTTCCTTTGATAAAGCATCTTGAGCGCGTTCAACTCCTTCTTTGCAGGCCTGCGCAGAGCTACATGTCACCTACAACATCGTTCAGACTTCGCAGTGGAGTCGTTTAATTAAGGCCGAGTGTAGTTAAGCGTCAACTTCGCTGCGCCTTCGCAGTGCCTGTGGAGAGGAAGCCTGAACGCAGCCCAAACATTTTCACCTTCAGCCCATGGTCACACTACTGATGCAAACTCAATTAGCCTGCATCGATAAGTTGCTAAAGCCCCAATATCCTCTTGATATGCTATTCATAGTATTCGTTAGATCTCGAACGCTGGCTCTGAAGTTGACACATCAGAGTGACATGTTGCGATTTGTTCAAAGTGGCTGTTATTTCCATCGAGAAAAGCACGCAACGAGACAAGAAGCTGACAAAGTTCAGGGCATCTTGGCGTGATACTGTATAGCTACATGTGTTTGATCGCAGTGATGAAAGCTAATGACAGAAGTATCCGGGGAAAATACAAATAATTGAATATCCACGAAGCTGTAGCCTCTGTTTCCCGAAAACATGTTAATTCTTAAAAACAATTATCTCGTCTGACAGTGATTTTACTCTGCAGGTAACCTGCACAAACCTCTTAGATTTTCTTCGCAACTATTCATTCACTTCCTGAACATCAATATTAGAAATGGACTCCCCCCCCCCCCCCCCCCCCCCCCCAGCTCGGTCATATTGCTTTCGTTTCCAGTCCGAGCCCCATTACTCGAAAAATAAACACAGATGTGTATTTGCACGTCTGCAAGCATGTAGCATGCACGGACACGCGCGCGCGTGCGCGCACACACACACACACAAACCACGGACACACACACACACACACACACACATAGGGACATACACACACACACACAGTGACACACACACGGACAAACATACACACAGACACACACACGCACACACATACACACAGACAAACACACAGACATACACAAACACACAGACACACACACGCACACACACAGACGCGCACACACACACAAACATAGGGACAAACACACACACACACACACACACACACACACAAACACACACACACACACACAAACACACACACACACACACACACTAACACACACACACACACACACACACACACACACACACGGAAACACACACGTACACACACATACACACATACACATACACGCACGCACTCACTCACACACACACACACACACACACACACACACACACACACACACACACACACACACACACACACACACACACACACGAAACTGAGCACTCAGACATATTCTTCGATCCACTTGATTACAAGCTCTACATGTATAATTATACGGATGTTGTTACTAGATCAGCCCTTTTGCTTCCGATGAAGTTCCTAAAACAAAGACAATGTTAGCAATAGATAGATATCTTCAAGTCATCAATTGTTTCTTTTAATCCCCTCCCTGTATTGCTCCAGTTTAGTTCCGAAAAGCTGGAAACAAGTTTGTTTTGTCCTTTTCTCCCTGCTGCA
>JAWQFJ010024871.1:30000-72037 GCA_034096865.1 Theodoxus fluviatilis
GAGGAGGTATTGCTTCTGATCCTGCCCCGCTAAAATACGGAGTCCCACAGGGTTCGCTTCTGGGTCCTCCTCTGCTGTTTCTACTGTACACCCAGCCACTTCCCAACGTAATTGACAGTCATTCATTCTCTCACAGTGAGTTTGCTGATGACACGCAACTCTACAAATCCACTCATCCCAGTCAAATCCAACCTCATCTCTCTGCAAGTGAACTTTGTATTTCTGATGTGAAACAGTGGATGACCCAGAACAAACTCAAACTTAATGATTCAAAGACCGAAGCTCTCTTGGTTGGCGGTAGAGGCGAATTTGATCAGGCCCTGAAACTAACCAAAGGTCAGAGTGAGATAGAATTCTCAAAGTCTGTTAGGAACTTAGCTGTCATGTTCGATGATGATCTTTCTATGAGAGTTCATGTGAACAAAGTTTGCCAGTTAGCTTACTATGAGTTAAGGAAAATTAGCACTATTCGTCACTATCTTTCACAACAACAGGCCACTGAAACCCTTGTCACTTCCCCTGTTCTGTCCCGTCTTGATTATGGAAATTTTCTTCTTGCTGGCATTCCTGATACTCTGCTAAACAAACTGCAAAAAGTCCAAAACACTGCTGTTAGATTAGTTTTAAGATGTCCCAAGAGAACTCCCACATCCAAACTTCTTCGTGCACTGCATTGGCCCGTCGCTCAGAGGATAGAGTATAAGCTAGTCACTATGTGTTTCAACTTCTTCAATCAAACTGCACCACACGCACTCAAATAAATTCTCACTGTCTACACCCCCGCTAGAAATAACCGTTCAGCTGCAGACACCAAAGCGTTAAATGTCCCCCGTCGCAAAAAGAAAACCCAAGGACAGCGAGCTTTTTCTTACATCGGCCTTGTAACGTGGAATAGCCTACTTTTCCCTGTCCGTCACTCTGATTCCTTGTCCCAGTTCAAAACCTCCCTAAAAACACACCTGTTCCGGTCAGTCTTTTCTGACGAGCAGTGATGTGCTTCACAAGGCGCCTCTCATGATTCGTGTTTTGTTTATTGCCTGCCATGTTAATTAATTGTATTGTATTTAACTCTTCTTTTAATTCAACTGTACAGTGTGCGAGTGTTGGAATGCTTTGTATGAGTGTGGACTTTTCATTGTAAACGCCTTGAGCTTCCCTATTAGGGAAGGTATGTGAGTATAAATAATCTGTATTATTATTTTTCTTCTTGTTCTTCTTCTTGTTCTTCTTCTTGGAATGAATAAAAGATAGGAACAGCACAATAAAAAGATTGAAGTGAGAGTTGCATTCCTTCTCCTCCTCCTCTTCCACCTCCTCCTCCTCCTCCTCCTCCTCCTCCTCCTCCTCCTCCTCCTCCTCCTCCTCCTCCTCCTCCTCCTCCTCCTCCTCCTCCTCCTCCTCCTCCTCCTCCTCCTCCTCCTCCTCCTCCTCCTCTTGCTGCTCCTCCTCCCCCCTTTTGTTTTTCCCCTATTTTGTCGTCAGTTTTTATGCATCTCTGTGTCCTGCTCTCTCGCAACTCATGTTCTTTGTGGGTCTCTCCCGTGCAGTATTGGTTCCGTTTTCTGTCTCACTTCCTTCCCATAGTCAGTGCGCACGACAAGGTGAAAAGATTCGTTCTTGGACAGATGGCGGGGAGTGACGTGGGCAGTATTTTTGTGTCCTCTTCCACGCGTGAACGCGCACGCTGGGTTCATCCCATCAATGCAAGCATCAATGAATGACACCAGCAGATAGAAATTCATGAATTTGAAAAATACCAAATCCATTCTCCCCGCCTATGTTCTTGAACGTCATAGGCATTCGGATTCGTTTCCGGAGATGTCATTGGGACGACCTATCCAGCACGTAATGGAAAGTCCCTTTTTAAATGACACAGAATTACTAAAATGAGTCTTTTGACGGAAGGAAAATTGAGAATGCCGCATGACTCATTCATAGTCACAGAAAAGGCCCAGCACTCCCGACATGCCAGTCAGCAATTCCTCGCAAGGAAGCTTTGGAAGTGACAAGACCTCTCGTAGTGCGAAGTGCCTCTCCGCTGGTCTGCTTCTTCGACAGCTCTCGAACAATGCTTGCGTAACTTCACTTAAAAGACATCAGAAGACTACTATGTACGGTATACAAAGGCATTCCACAGTACTCCTTGAGAAATGCCCCCGAAGTGGTCGTAGGAAAAGGTCCAAGGACTTTCAACCTCTCCATTGATTATTGGCAACTTGGAGCATCCTGCCTGAGATCGCCTCAAGGGGCAATGTCGTGTTCGGGATTCTGCGGCCGCGTTTGAAGACCGGTTTACCATCGAGGCAGCCCCGAAGCACGCAATGGCCAAGCCAAACCCAGAGCTTCTCTCTGTTTCTTTGCGTCGCATCCCCCTGTGGATTGGGGACAGACATAGACGACCTGACCCACCGCGTCTTCCTACACGATTCGCAAGAGGCGAATAACTAGGGACATCGTGACCTGACATGATGCTATTCTAACGAGTTCTTGCGCTTTCGTGATTAGTGGCATTACATAGCCGACAAAGGCTGATAGGCCGTAAAATTAATTAATTAATTCATTCATTCATGCATGCATGCATTCATTCGTTCGTTTATTGATTTTGCGTCGCCACTGTGATGATCTCTTCCAAGGGCAAAGACTGCAAGACCAGACGTCTCGGCACCACCGCCACAGATGCCAGTCCTGCATCTCGGTCCTCGTCCCTATTGGCAGAGGAGCAGCAAGGACGACAACAGAAGCAACAGCAGAGCAACAGAAGCAACAGCAGAGCAACAGAAGCAACAGCAGAGCAACAACTAAAGCGGCAACGACGACAACGACAGCGACAACGAAAACACCAGTAAGAGGAAACGCCATGGAAATACAAAATATATGAAAAATCTAAAAATAGGGTGTGAAGTAAGTATGCAGAAGCCGACCATCAGGCTAAATACAGTTAAGTTATTACGCAATTATTGTAATAATGCTCATACATATATTTCATTCAGGAAAACTACTTTTGATGATATGCATCCTCATCTTTCTCATTATTATCATCATTATAATCACCATCATAATCAACATCATCTTCATCACCACCTCCACCTACATTATCGTAATCACCATCATCATCAACATCGTTACACTTTCTCATCATCATCATTATCAAATGGTTTCGGGAAGTGGGACGAGGACAGGGGGAGGGGGGCAGGGAGGGGGGACGAGGGTGGGTGGGTAAATGAATGTCGGACTGTGGGTGGGTATGGAGGTAACTTTTGTTGCTGTTGTTGTTGTTTCTAATACAAAATTCACCCTTCTACGAAATCGACAAAGAAGGGTTTGATGTATGGTGTGTGAGTGCATGTGTGTGTGTGTGTGTTTGTGCGCGCGCGCGCGCGTGTGTATGTGTGTGATTGTGCGTATGTGCGTGCGTTTTTGTGCGTGCGTGCATGCGTCTCTGTGCGTGTGTGCATGTCTGGGCGCGCGCGCGTGTGCGTATGTGTGTGTGTGCGTGTGTGCGTGTGTGTGTGCGTGTGTGTGTGCGTGTGTGTGTGCGTGTGTGTGCGTGTGTGTGTGCGTGTGTGTGTGTGCGTGTATGTGTGCGTTTGTGTGTGCGTGTGTGCGTGTGTGTGTGCGTGCGTGTATGTGTGTGTGTGTACGTATGCGTGTGTGTGTGTGTGCGTGTGTGTGTGTGTGCGTATGTGTGTGTGTATGTGTGTATGCGTATGTGTATGTGTGTGTGAGTGCGTGTGTATGTGTGTATGCGTGTGTGTGTGTGTTCGTGTGCGTGAGTGTGAGCGTGTGTGTGTGCGCGCGCGTGTGTGTGAACGCATGTGTGTATGCGTGTGTGTGTGTGTGCGTGTGTATGTGTGTATGCGTGTGTGTGCTTGTGCGTGTGTGTGTGCGTTTGTGTGTGTGTGTGTGCGCGCGCGTGTGTGTGCACGCATGTGTGTATGCGTGTGTGTGTGTGTGTGTGTGCGTGTGTATGTGTGTATGCGTGTGTGTGTATGCGCGCGTGTGTGTGTATGCGTGTGTGTCTATGCGTGTGTGTGAGTGTGTGTGTGTGTGTGTGTGCGTGTGTGTGCGTGTGCGTGCGCGCGTGTGTGCGCGGATGATGTTCATTTGATAGTCGAGACGGCGCTGTGGGAGAAAACTGTTTGGAACCCATTTCTGATGTGCTCGCGGATGTGCAGGGCTTTTGTGTCGAGGTATGGATAATTCCTTTTATCCATCAAACGATGGCCCCTGTGCTACTCGGAGAATGTCTTGAAGTGACTGTACAGGCATGTTCTTGAGACACATAGGCTCGGGCAAGTAAGGCGCCGAAAAACAAGTTGTTGATGAGGCTGGGAATGCTGTTGTCTTGCGTCTTCTGATTCTGGCATCCTGCGGGCGTTTGAAGGGCAGTGATTTCTTACAAAAAAGTGTCGGGCCGATATAATCGGCCCCATGGTACTTTACGGGGTACGACAGTTGACAGAGCTTCAGTGACTGCTGAAAGTGCAGGACCGATATAATCGGCTTCATGAAGCTTTAAAGGGGCAGAACCTGATTGATTAGTTATGCAGGGTCAATATAATCAGCCCCGTGGCACTAAGGTGGACAACAAGGACGCTGAAGACACAGTCGATAACGCGCGAATGGTGTTTTTGCGTTGTTGCACTGATAACCAATGCATAAGAGATGCCGCCATTTCTGAGGAGTCTGACATATATCGGTTTCTGTGATATCAACGTCTTTATTGAACGGTTTGCAGACGAGTTCAATTCGGGACAGGTTTGGTGCTGCAACGCAGATGTGTCCGGCTTTAGTTATGCATCATTGAACTATTTCTTCATGGATTTCCTTCTGCGTCCGGCCTCTGACTCAGACTGGGCTTCTACATTTGATGCCCGGATGTCGATAGGACTACAGCAGTCCCCTGCCTGAGGGCGTCCTCTCTCCAACGTAGCGGCGAGTTTGTTTACTGCCCGACTTTTGGAAGGTGGGGTGAATAACTGGGTATGCGAGACCTCATACATATTCATCAGATGCAAAGCTCTGACTACATCGGGTTACCTGTCTCGTCGAATCTTCTCCTCCCTCATCCTTTGTGCATCGGAGTACGCATTTACAGGATTGACGTGTCAGTCAATGAAACATCTGCCCAGTAGGGAGACATTTGCCGCAGTCAGAGGACAAAAACGGGTCAAGACTTGGGAGCTTTTTTTGGGAGGATGTTATTCACACAGATCTTCCACTGAAAGCTTGTATGTATTCTTCCTTTGAGTTCTGCTGCTGCCCACGATGTCGTCAACGTATGAATAAATGAATGAATTAATTAATTAACGACTGAACGAATTAACGATTTACCGACCGAATGAATAAATGAATAAATACATTACTAATGAATGAATGAATACATTAATACACAAATACATAGCTAGTAAATGAATACTGAATGACGATGAGTTGCTTAATAAGTTAATACATGAATGATTACATGAATGAGTTAACGAGGCTCAGCAAGATCTGGGGGCATTCTTAGCGAGCAGAGTATATATGGACACGTGCATATGAAACAGTAGAAACGTCTATTTCATCAGACTTGCTGCGGAAAAGAGGCCAACCGGTTGCCCCAAGCTGCGCTACGAAGACTTTTTGTAGCGAGATGCTGCTTTTTAGGGTGCTTCTTTTGTATAGAGAATTTTCCATCCACTGACGGGTGCTCTTTTTGTATTGAGACTTTTCAATCCACTGGTGGGTGCTCTTTTTGTATTGAGAATTTTCCATCCACTGATGGGTTCTCTTTTTGTACTGAGACTTTTCCATCCACTGACGGGTGCTCTTGTTGTACTGAGACTTTTCCATCCACTGGTGGGTGTTATTTTTGTATTGAGACTTTTCCATCCACTGACGGGTGCTCTTTTTGTATTGAGACTTTTCCATCCACTGGTGGGTGCTCTTTTTGTATTGAGACTTTTCCATCCACTGGTGGGTGCTCTTTTTGTATTGAGACTTTTCCATCCACTGGTGGGTGCTCTTTTTGTATTGAGACTTTTCCATCCACTGGTGGGTGCTCTTTTGTACTGAGACTTTTCCATCCATTGACCGGTGCTCTGTTTGTATTGAGACTTTTCCATCCACTGACGGGTGCTCTTTTTGTATTGAGACTTTCCATCCACTGACGGGTGCTGTTTGTATTGAGACTTTTCCATCTACTGACGGGTGCTCTGTTTGTATTGAGACTTTTCCATCCACTGACGGGTGCTCTGTTTGTATTGAGACTTTTCCATCCACTGACAGGTGCTCTGTTTGTATTGAGACTTTTCCATCTACTGGCGGGTGCTCTGTTTGTATTGAGACTTTTCCATCCACTGGTGGGTGCTCTTTTTGTACTGAGACTTTTCCATCCATTGACCGGTGCTCTGTTTGTATTGAGACTTTTCCATCCACTGACGGGTGCTCTTTTTGTATTGAGACTTTTCCATCCACTGACGGGTGCTCTGTTTGTATTGAGACTTTTCCATCCACTGACGGGTGCTCTTTTTGTATTGAGACTTTTCCATCCACTGGTGGGTGCTCTTTTTGTATTGAGACTTTTCCATCCACTGACGGGTGCTCTGTTTGTATTGAGACTTTTCCATCCACTGACGGGTGCTCTGTTTGTATTGAGACTTTTCCATCTACTGGCGGGTGCTCTGTTTGTATTGAGACTTTTCCATCCACTGACGGGTGCTCTTTTTGTATTGAGACTTTTCCATCCACTGACGGGTGCTCTGTTTGTACTGAGACTTTTCCATCCACTGACGGGTGCTCTTTATGTATTGAGACTTTTCCATCCACTGGTGGGTGCTCTTTTTGTATTGAGACTTTTCCATCCACTGGTGGGTGCTCTTTATGTGCTGAGACTTTTCCATCCACTGGTGGGTGCTCTTTTTGTATTGAGACTTTTCCATCCACTGACGGGTGCTCTGTTTGTATTGAGACTTTTCCATCCACTGGTGGGTGCTCTTTTGTACTGAGACTTTTCCATCCACTGACGGGTGCTCTGTTTGTATTGAGACTTTTCCATCCACTGACGGGTGCTCTTTTTGTATTGAGACTTTTCCATCCACTGACGGGTGCTCTTTTTGTATTGAGACTTTTCCATCCACTGACGGGTGCTCTGTTTGTATTGAGACTTTTCCATCCACTGACGGGTGCTCTGTTTGTATTGAGACTTTTCCATCTACTGGCGGGTGCTCTGTTTGTATTGAGACTTTTCCATCCACTGACGGGTGCTCTTTTTGTATTGAGACTTTTCCATCCACTGACGGGTGCTCTGTTTGTACTGAGACTTTTCCATCCACTGACGGGTGCTCTTTATGTATTGAGACTTTTCCATCCACTGGTGGGTGCTCTTTTTGTATTGAGACTTTTCCATCCACTGGTGGGTGCTCTTTATGTGCTGAGACTTTTCCATCCACTGGTGGGTGCTCTTTTTGTATTGAGACTTTTCCATCCACTGACGGGATCTCTGTTTGTATTGAGACTTTTCCATCCACTGACAGGTGCTCTTTTTGTATTGAGACTTTTCCATCCACTGGTGGGTGCTCTTTTGTACTGAGACTTTTCCATCCATTGACGGGTGCTCTGTTTGTATTGAGACTTTTCCATCCACTGACGGGTGCTCTTTTTGTATTGAGACTTTTCCATCCACTGACGGGTGCTCTTTTTGTATTGAGACTTTTCTATCCACTGACGGATGCCCTTTTTGTACTGAGACTTTTCCATCCACTGGTGGGTGCTCTTTTTGTATTGAGACTTTTCCATCCAGTGACGGGTGCTCGTTTTGTATTGAGACTTTTTCATCCACTGGTGGGTGCTCTTTTTGTACTGAGACTTTTCCATCCACTGGTGGGTGCTCTTTTTGTACTGAGACTTTTCCATCCACTGACGGGTGCTCTTTTTGTATTGAGACTTTTCCATCCACTGGTGGGTGCTCTTTTTGTACTGAGACTTTTCCATCCACTGACGGGTGCTCTGTTTGTATTGAGACTTTTCCATCCACTGACGGGTGCTCTTTTTGTATTGAGACTTTTCCATCCACTGACGGGTGCTCTTTTTGTATTGAGACTTTTCCATCCACTGACGGGTGCTCTTTTTGTACTGAGACTTTTCCATCCACTGGTGGGTGCTCTTTTTGTACTGAGACTTTTCCATCCACTGACGGGTGCTCTTTTTGTATTGAGACTTTTCCATCCACTGGTGGGTGCTCTTTTTGTATTGAGACTTTTCCATCCACTGACGGGTGCTCTGTTTGTATTGAGACTTTTCCATCCACTGACGGGTGCTCTGTTTGTATTGAGACTTTTCCATCTACTGGCGGGTGCTCTGTTTGTATTGAGACTTTTCCATCCACTGACGGGTGCTCTTTTTGTATTGAGACTTTTCCATCCACTGACGGGTGCTCTGTTTGTACTGAGACTTTTCCATCCACTGACGGGTGCTCTTTATGTATTGAGACTTTTCCATCCACTGGTGGGTGCTCTTTTTGTATTGAGACTTTTCCATCCACTGGTGGGTGCTCTTTATGTGCTGAGACTTTTCCATCCACTGGTGGGTGCTCTTTTTGTATTGAGAATTTTCCATCCACTGACGGGTGCTCTGTTTGTATTGAGACTTTTCCATCCACTGGTGGGTGCTCTTTTGTACTGAGACTTTTCCATCCACTGACGGATGCTCTGTTTGTATTGAGACTTTTCCATCCACTGACGGGTGCTCTTTTTGTATTGAGACTTTTCCATCCACTGACGGGTGCTCTTTTTGTATTGAGACTTTTCCATCCACTGACGGGTGCTCTTTTTGTATTGAGACTTTTCCAACCATTTCCTCTCCCCGGGAAGCATGCAACCAGGCTGCGGATGAACGCGTCAAAGTCAGTTTTCACAATTTCCAGCTCAGCCCTCACATGTACCCGTATTTATTTCTTGGTGGGGAGAAGCAATGTGAACAAAGAACCTTGCTCAAGGATGCATCTCTAGAATCCGCGAAGCTTCGAACACCGCACCCACTAGCCAGAAGCGACTGCAGGTCAAGCGCGCTGACCACTCGGCCACGGATCTGAAGACACTGGGGATTGACGTGGACACCCAGGAGGCAGCTGCCTCGGACATGAGCACATATGCACTCGCATACACACACACACACACACACACACCTACAGAGAGAGAGAGAGAGAAGAGAGAGAGAGAGAGATTGATTGATTGATTGCTTTATTGCAGCCGACGGCCCGTCAGACAATTTTACAACATACATGCTATGTACATTCTATTTTTAAAGTGTATACTTTACACATCATCGTTATGTACAGCTTTAAAATCATTGTGTAACCCTCCTTAGGAATGGCTACAATACTAATGCATTTCAGACTTGAGTGACGGATTAAAAAGGCAGTGTACATAATAGGAAATTGGCTTTACGCGTTTCTAAGTTGAGAAAAGTAACAGTAGGTACAATATTAATACTGTTGGGTAGTACGAGATGGACAACTCCTGACTAGTTTTCTTTCAACGACAGATTTCTTGTTGCCATTGCATAATATACGTACATTGCCACATCTCTGCTTTTCCAAGCGTCTTGTCCATTGACTAAATAGCCATACCCATCTCTTGCTGTGGTTATGTACTTGGCAATATATTTTTCTCTTAAAGATTGTACATGGGACAGTGGATTAAAAAATGTTCTTCATTTTCTACTTGTTCTGCACAGAAAGGACATGACACATCAGCATTCTCCCTATAACGTCTTTCATTACTCCGTAGTTCGTTTATTCCCAAGCGGAATCGGATAAATGTGTCCCTAATTTTTTATATTGATATCGTTCAGGTAGCTCTCTGTCTGAAATGAGCTTTTCATGGTTCTATAGAAGGCAAATCGGTCTCCACTGCCGAGCTTAGCACACCATTCCTGCCTGAAGCAATCTCTTAATCTTTGTTCTACTGTTTTCAATACGCTTATTTCATTCGTACATCCTCCATTTGCCCAAACAAAATTATAACCTATTCTGGACAAGAAATTTTCAATACCCTTAGCCCAGTTTAGTTCTGTTGGCAGGCTGGTATTGATGAGCATCAGGTAGGCTTGCTTTGGAAGTCTGTCTATTGGCATTTTGACAAGCTTAAACCAATATCTTAATGCTCTCAGCAAAGCCATCACGGTAAGGGGATACCTTCCAGTCTCACCATAAATCATAGTATTTGGTGATCTCACGTCCAGACCCATAAACCGTTTGCAAGCGAACATATGCGTTTTTTCTATGTCGTCACACTTTTTTATCCCCCATATCTCTGCCCCATACAAGAGGGCTGGTGTAATTTGAGAATCGAACAGCTTAAAGAAAACAAAAGTGTTCAGACTACGCAAGCTCTTCATTGTCTTAAGCAACTGTATAACCTTCTGCTTTCCTCTGACTGCTTGGTAATCTAATGCCACGGAAACAGAGAGTTTGGTGGAAAACATATATCCCAGGTATTTGTATCTGTTTACAGTCTCCAGCTGCTCTCCGTTTAAAAACCACTTTTCACCACTCGTCTGCGAAAAACCATAACTTTGGTTTTTTCATTGTTCACTATTAGTCCAAGCTTTTTTGAGATGTATTCTAAGTTGGTGATTTGGTTTTGTAAGCCGACTGGTGTGGTAGATAGCAGCACGACATCGTCTGCGAACAGGAGTAAAAATAATTCCATGGTACCAGGTAAGAATTGTATTCCGTGTTGCCCTCGTTCTCGGATATAGTCAGCAGCATACGAAATGTACAAAGAAAATATCGTCGGCGACTCACTTGCCCCTTGTCTTACGCCAACCGGGCATTCAAATAGTTCAGAGAGCACAGAGTTCCACTTCACACAGCCATGCACTTGGGAATACACGGCTTTAAACATGTTGATCAGTTTCGACGACACACCAATTTTCAACAACACTTTCCATAGACATGTTCGGTCCACCGAATCAAATGCTTTTTAAAAATCAATAAAAGCTGCATACAACTTCCCTCTGCCTCCTCCATAAACATTCTTGACTATCGCTGAATGTAGTGTGAAGACATGGTCAATTGTGGAATGCTCCGAGCGGAAGCCAGCTTGGGAGAAGCGAGCGAGCGAGAGAGAGAGAGAGAGAGAGAGAGAGAGAGAGAGAGAGAGAGAGAGAGAGAGAGAGAGAGAGTGGTGGTGGATGGGACGAGGTTACTAACGCGAATGATCAGACAATCGAGTTGGGAACTTTACTGAGCCCGGAGCCAGTGTTATCTGAGAAAGCACACTCTGGAAATGAGTTCCCCTCGGGTTTCACCTTAAAGACGCGTCATGGAATGTCCTCGTCACCTGGCTCTGCAGCGCTCCCTAGGTCCACAACAGGGCAACTACTCCCAGGATGAAAACCTCTTGCCAGTGTTGTCTCCCTTGCTCAGCAATTCCTCCTCGACAGACGGCAAACAAACCGTGTTTGGATTCATAATGACGAAAGATTATGAAACATAAAAAACCGGAGCCATGTGTTTATCTAAAAAGCTTTTACAGACATCACTTCGGGCCAATGTCTATCGAGGCAATAAAATTGTCTGGCACAAGGGGTCGAACACTTTTTTCCTCACGTTTGTTTCACGGGAAGAGAGAACGCGAGAAAACAGTATTTGATTTTTTACGCAATGATTGATAAAAATAAAAGACACAAAATTATTGATAAAGAAATAATCACAGACGTATTCTGCACACGTGCGAGTACGTGCAGGCATGATAATAACAGACAGACAGACAGACAGACAGACAGACAGACAGACAGACAGACAGACAGACAGACAGAGAGGTGGACGGACGGACGGACGGACGGACGGACGGACGGACTGACAGACGGACAGACGGACGGACGGATGGACGGACAAACGGACGGACAAACGGACGGACGGACGGACAAACGGACGGACGGACGGATAGACAGACAGACAGAGACACACAGACAGACAGATACACACACACACACACACACACACACACACACACACACACACACACACACACACACACACACACAGACAGGCAGAGACACACACACACACACACACACACACAGACAGGCAGAGACACGCAGACAGACAGCCAGCCAGACAGACAGACGGACGGACGGACGGACGGATACACAGTCACGCAGACAGACAGACAGACAGACAGACAGACACAGAGAGACAGACAGACACAGAGAGACAGACAGACAGACAGACAGACAGACAGACAGACAGACAGACACACAGACAGACAGACAGACAGACAGACAGACAGACAGACAGACAGACAGACAGACAGACAGACAGACAGACAGACAGACAGACACACAGACACACAGACAGACAGACACACAGACAGACAGACAAACACACAGACATACACATACAAACATGCAGACACACACACATGCGCGCACAAACACACACCTACACACACACGCGCGCGCGCACACACACACTCAAGCACAAAGGCAGGCACACGCACAGACTGGCGGACGGAAGGACAGGCAGACAGACAGAACAAGAAATCTACCAGAACACTCAAATCTATTCAAACGCAAAGCGACACGGTCAAACGAAAAATGCCGCTCAATGCCATGCCTTTCCTACACCGTACATATCTTACGCTTCTTTGGAGCGTTTCGTTCAGGAATTCTCCCAAATCTGACAACATTCATCGACCGCGAATGCTGTTTCGCTTGTCGGTCGAAGTCGTTGCACTTCACGCGTCACCTCTGCAAAGGACTGGCGGCTCTTTGTGAAGGGATGGGTTGTGATGGGTATGGAGGACGTGGGGGTGGAGATCGGGGTGCGGGATTGGAGATAGTAGGAAGGGGGCAAGGAGGGGGAGGCGGGGGGCAGGGAGGGGGGCGGGGGGGGGGCAGGCAGGGGATGGGGCGGGAAGTGCTGTCCTGATTACCAACGTCATGGTTAAAAAAAGGCGATCTCCAGTGCTCGGTTCATACGACGAGTTTCCCTGGAGACGAAATGTCAAGGCGAGACCAGAGATTTATCCCGCTCTTCCAAACATGATGAGCACTTTTGTGGAGGGAAAATTTTCTCCCCCTTTTGACTTGCTACGGAGCGAGTCTAACAACAGCCGACCATTTGGCCGCCAAGTCTTGGGATGATTACATCGATTCCAGTAACAGGATAGGCGTGAGACTCTCAGAGTGGACTAGGTCGCGGGCAAAAGCCGTCCACTCGCCGCAAATGGGTTCAAATGGCGATCGTCTAAGTCGGGAAGCCAGAAATTACACACGGCATTTCCAAAGAGAAAAGGCGAAAGATAATCCAGACATGATTGGTCACGGCGAGGCTTTTAGGCCAGTTTTAGTCCGTGACAGCGCTCACTAGTAGTGTTAACTGCGTGGAAACTCCAGCTCCGGTAAACACCACTTCCAGAAGATTATTGTGGCCAGACATGCCCCTACCTGCCTCCAAGGTTCACTGCAGTTAAAAGCCAAAAGCGTATGCTTGCTTCACGAGTATAAGTTGTTTCACCGAGGGTTTTCTGTAGACTTTTCGAAAGCTTTCAAATCCTATGCGTCTTGATACTATAAATCAATGACAAATTCACGCGCAAATCATACACAGATGAGTTAGAGTACTCTCTTTCATAAATTATTTTCGGGGCAAATGTGTCCAACGAGGTCCTAGTTTCACCATCTCGTGGTTGTTGCCTGAGGTCATGTGCGACATTTTTTTACAGAGGGTTTTCTGAAGTCTTTGTCTAAAGCTTTCAACGTTTCATGCGTCTTGGTACTCGAATCAATAACTGATTCACGAATCCACAATTTCACAAAAGAAATAACATGGCTTTATTATACACAAATGGGTTAGAGTACTCCCATTTACAAGATATTTTAGGGTCAAGTGTAACCACCGAAGAGCACTGTTTCACCGTCTCGCGTTTTTGCCTGAGAGCATGTGCGGCAAAGCGATCTTCTTACGAAGAGCATTATCGTTTGTCTAACCAATTTCACAGTTGGATCCATAATGTCGTAGATGCAAGAAAAACAAGACCAGACTACAACTCTCCGTGAGAAGCCGACCTAGATGGAGCTGGGAGTGCTTCCCTTCGACTCCAAGTGGCTTTTTCAATGGAGACACATCAATATCCACCGCTTCCTCATCGCTGGGTTGCCACGAAGTCAATTTCATCTTGTGCGCCGTTCCTTTGGAAACAAACCCGAGACATGCAGGAAAACGGGCTTGGAGAAAGTTGAACAAGTCGAAAGTGCAGTGTCAACGTTGACAATCATTCAAGGACAGAAACCTGCAACAGCACTCATTTTGCAAAATGCGGGGTTTCATTTCAGTTCCCCCAACTAAATGGTCGCCAGGGAAATTTGCCTGTTTTCAAATGCAAATAAAGACAGGTAGTGACGGCAGTTGTGTGTCTGGCAGCAGGGAATTTGATCATATTCCCACTCAGGTTCGTTGAAGTGAGGAGTCGCGAAATAGGTCAATCGCACATTAATGAATTACTGAGAATACTCTGGGAACTTGAGAACTTTTGCGAGTATATCCCTGTGTCTCCCGGTGTTGTCGGCGTAGCAACACAGCGCAACACGAGCAGCTGCCGAGTCCTGCTCCGTAAGTTGAATGCTGGATGGGATGATAGTCATTGGGCCAAAAGTTCATATGTCGGACAGAAATGAAATATAAACAATTACAAAATAAATAAGTAAATGACGTGTTGCAGTCTTTGAGGCTTTGTAGGCTATGCAATGCCATTGGACAAGAAATCACAAGACCTGGTTAGAGTCAGAGCAAATCAAGTCTCCGTTTCTCATGTTGTTCGCTTTGAAGAATCGCGTAGGGAGACGCGGTGGGTTGATCTTTACTTCCAGCCCACACGGGGGAAACAAAACGGGAAATAGAAGTGGTGCTATCTTGCTGTTCGTGGATGTTCGGAAACCTGAGCACAAAGCTTTGTTGCTGCATCACAGTGTTGGCACTACCTTATGTAAAATCAATGCGCTTTCACTCGTGCGTTTACTGATCATCAACAGGGAACAAGAAGTACCTTCTTGCCTTGTAGTGTTCACCTCTTCTGTGATGACGCCGTTGCGTCTTTCCTGTCTTTCTGAAAGTGGCGCAAAGGGTTTTATAATTTTCAAGATTGATGGTCTTATCACATTATTTTGATAAACATTTATTGAAAGATAAAAGAAAGCTTACAACGGGCTATATTGGCCTCGTTTTAGCCGTCTCCTCGCCCTTTGTCAATATTGAACTTTTCTGTACATCGTTTGTCGTTTGACTGGAAGTAGCTACATTATAATTGTTTTCTTGCAGTTTCGCTACCTCTGTGAATCATTCTGAATAAATCCAGTTGCACTCCAATTTTGCACAGTTCACAACGCCCTTTTTATTGTCATCATTTCCACGAGTAGTTTGTACTTCAGAAGCAAAACCTGTTTTCGCCTGGTATATGTAACTTTTCTGATATACCTGGACGTACAGAATACAACTTAAAAATCCCGTATGCCTTGTCCCTTAATAGTGGCCTGGAAAAGGTGAAACCGAAAACTGCGTAAACATCCCGCCTCGCATTAGTGTCTGGTCAACCATGTGGGGAAATGTCTGGGAGCGGTTTGAGATGTCTGGGTATGTTTCAGTACCAATCCATTACATTTACTTGTTCTTTCATTGTCTTCGGCTAACGGCCAAACTTCAAGCAGCTAATGTATCCAATTATGGAACCATACACAGTACCAATCCATTACATTTACTTGTTCTTTCATTGTCTTCGGCTAACGGCCAAACTTCAAGCAGCTAATGTATCCAATTATGGAACCATCCACAGTACCAATCCATTACATTTGCTTGTTCTTTCATTGTCTTCGGCTAACGGCCAAACTTCAAGCAGCTAATGTATCCAATTATGGAACCATACACAGTACCAATCCATTACATTTACTTGTTCTTTTATTGTCTTCGGCTAACGGCCAAAATTCAAGCAGCTAATGTATCCAATTATGGAACCATACACAGTACCAATCCATTACATTTACTTGTTCTTTCATTGTCTTCGGCTAACGGCCAAACTTCAAGCAGTTAATGTATCCAATTATGGAACCATACGCAGTGACAAGAAATCTGGATACAGCTATAATTGTAACAGAAATACTTTACATTTTTCTGCCATCGCTGTTCTTGATGTCAACTGTAGAGGGGCATGTCCCTTGAGGGCATCATTACTGCGTCAGGGCATGTCGAGAGGCAGTCTTTCATCAGCAGTTCAAGCCATTGCAGGCTACCGTCTTAGTGCGCATGCTCTATTCTTCCCCGGCGACCTACCTTCCTTCCTCCCCCCGACGCCCCTCCAACCCTCCAACTCATCTTCTTCCTCCTGTTTTTTGCCCTCCAGCCCGGACTGATTGACCGCTGAAGATGGACGAAATCAACAGAAAAACAAGTCACCGCCCACCCCACCCCCCACCCCCACCCCCCACGTTCACCCCCACAAACTCCGCCAACGTGATAAGCGGAAAAAACACGTCCGGCCCACTCGAGGGTGTGGGGCATTTAAAAATATATAGCTCCGAGTGTTGACATGGTCAATACGAAAAATAATGGAAGAGGCGGGCAGAAAATCGAAGTTAAACGCTTCCTCCCCCGAAGGCAGCTTCACTTACATCCGGGCATGCCACGATCCGTGGCCCGAAGGGGTTGAAGGCGAAGAGGGGAATAGGAGGGATTAAGAAGAGGAGGGAAGAGTTGAAATGAGATGAGAGGGGGTGGGGACGAGGGGGAAGGGAGAAAGATTACAAAAGAGAAGAGATGAGTGGAAATGTGGTGGGATGGGGGTGAGGTGGGAGGAGGGGGGAGGGGGGCAGTAGGATAGGTGGGATGGGGTTATGAAGGGGCAAGAGGAGTCAGAGGGATTGGAAGGGTTTACTGGGGAGATTGGGGATTTGAATGGTGTGTGAGGGGTTTAAATCGGGAAGAAAGGGTTGAAAACGAGTAGAGTGGACAGAAGGAGGTAGGTGAGCTTGGAGGTTGGGTGGTGGGTGGTGGGTGGTGGGGAGGGTGGTGGGTGGTGCGTGGTGGGTGGTGGGTGGTGGGTGGTGGGTGGTGGGTGGTGATGGTGTTGAGAAGACTTGGATGGAGCGGGAAGGGTTCAAAATGGTACTGAGCTGAAGGGGTGGGGGGTGGGGACGGGAGAGAGGGTGCAATGGGGGGCAGGGGGGGGCAGGGGGGGGGGGGCAGGGGGGAGGAGTCAAATCGCACGGCACCATGCCTTTGTAACGCGATTTGTATGTGAAGGATTAACTCGTAATCAATCAACTTTCAATCCCTACACGTGTATACCAATACAACAGTAGGGATGAAGCGTCTAGTTTCCTTATGTTTGTTCTCTCACTTTGAAGGCGTAAAGTACGTACACAGCTATTGATTGTGCCATTTTGACATTGGGTCCTCGCATGATATAATTGTAAACATTTAAATGATTTGGTTTCTGGCGCAAGTAGGTTGATCTAAGTTGTACGTATGCTGCCCAGAACAAAAGCAATTTTTCTTCTTTCCACTTTCTCCACAAAATGGACGTTTTGTATCTTGAGTACGTTCGTACCTTCTATGTTTACTTAAATAATTCATTCCGAATCTAAAACGAATGAATACATCACCAAACTTTTAAAATTCAAATATATTCTGATATATTTCCAAGCCAAAGCTTTCTCTGAATGACGAATACCATAAATACCTAACACTATCATTATTATTAAAGGGAGTGGTAGAGGTCACTGGAGGATGGGTAGGATTGGAGGAGGTAGAAGGGACTGAAGACGGTGGAAGTAGATACAAAAGGATGGAAGGGGTGAGCAGAGGATGAAAGAGGTAGACATGGTGAGAGTAAATACAGTTTTGAAGCCTCAGACCCTTTCAATGCAGAACCTCAGGGCTGGTGAAGATGGTCTCAGTAGCGGCCATTACCGCCCACGAGCCCATCCATCACGTGATGAGATGGATGTACATTAAAAAAATCTTATCTCTCCATTTGGTCACAAAGTGGAAACATGTTTCTCTCCAACAATGTAAAATGCTTGAAAATAGAAGAAATAGTGACACGGTTATGAACTGCTAGAGACTGGTATCCATGGTATGACGTTGTGAGAAATTGGGTTTCAAAGTTTAGACGATGTGTTTAAAGCGAGTTTGAAGGGATGGGAAGTTCCAGTAAATACATGTACTATTTGTCCTTTTTTCATGGTCCGTCTTAGACGTTGAACCAAAGCAACGACATAGGGTTGCAGCCAGTATAACATCCCACATTGTCAATATATTTAAATAAACCAAGATTTTTCCCGTCCCAGGGAAAGAACCACGGGGAAAATGTGAGTTTATTTAACTATGTTTAAGGCGACGCAGTGCTGCCAATATGGTGGCCATTTTGGATGTGGTGTGCTGGCTCGGCTGACCAGCGGGACGGCGCTGATGGAAAGCTAAGAAAATCGCGATGTTGTGCTATAAAGAAGTGAGTGTAGGTAACAAAATATATCCAAATCTCAAAACGGACATAACTAACCCCTCTCACTCTATCTGACCGATGTCTCGTAATGAAGCTCAATGACATCCGACTCCTTTCATGGTGGAGGTTCACATAATTATTGTTGACTTACAGCCCACTGTCGTATTCAGTCCCTGAGACGACATACAACACGAATTAAAGTAATGAAGAGTGAACACAAAGGGAGAAAATTTCATCCCCCCCCCCCCCCCAAGTCGCTCTACACACCCCTAATGATGAAATAATAGATTACCATTGTTGAAGACTGAACGCAAAGGAAGAAATTTTCTTCTTTTATTTTGCCCCAGTCGCTGTACCACTAATTATAAAATGATGGATAACCATTGTTGAGGACTGAACACAAAGGGAGACATCTATTTAATATTTTGTGTGTGCGGTCGCTCTACGCACAACTAATTATGAAATGACGGATAACCATTGTTGAAGACAGAACACAAAGGGAAAAATCCTCATGGGTTCTGTCGAGGCGGAAAATAGCGGACTACCGTCGTTACCTTTTGCTTCGAAGAAACTGTCGTCCGTCAACTCCCCCCCCCCCCCCCTCAAAAAAAGAAGCTGCAGTGACATGAAAGACAAGGCCAGGGGCTCGAAAAGAAAATATCCGTGATGGTTCCTATGCGGTGGCATCTTATCCACTCCTGGGATTTTCGTGCAGCTCGCACAAGGGCAGTGAGTGTTTCTTTCCTTTGCTGGCGCTCAGCAAATTTTCCGTGTCCGTGATTATTCCTTGATTCCCCTCCTGAGGGTTGGAGATAAAATTACATGTATATCCATCGCGCCCACTCACTCAATTCATAAAATTCGAGTGACCGAAGAATTCAATTTTTCATTCAAATTTTTCTTTAACTAACTCTGGTAATTTTCGTCGTCAATGACGACTAATCACTTACAATGCTGAATGGCCGTGAAACGTGATTGACTGATTAATTTATTCCTTGATGCCTTCAGGGAGCTGCATGCACGAACGCACCACTCGTTCTGACAACACCGTATTGACATTGGCTTACGTCTTCCTGACATGGCCTGAATAGTGACTAAGTGTAGAGAAGGTGGTGGTTGCCGCGAGCGAGACTGGCAGATCGCACAGTTTAGTCTCTCCTCCTAGGAGGGGGAAGTAGGAGGGGGAAGGAGGAGGGGGAAGGAGGAGGGGGAAGGAGGAGGGGGAAGGATGAGGGGGAAGGAGGAGAAGGAGAAGGGGGAAGAAGGAGGAGGTGGAGGAGATGGAAGGAGGAGTGGGAAGGAGGAGGAGGAGAGGGAAGGAGGAGGAGGATAGGGAAGGAGGAGGGGGAGAGGGAAGGAGGAGGAGGAGAAGGGGGAAGAAGGAGGAGGAGGAGGAAGGAGGAGGAGGAGGGAGAAGAGGATGACCTTACACAGACTACAAAATCTGATAGGCCGGAAAGACTCGTCTTTCACCTCAGCAGTGGGAAACATTTCACTCCATCTCATGTTTGCGACAACTCGTGTGTGTGTGTGTGTCTGTTTGTGTGTGTGTATGTGTGTGTGTTCGTGTGTGTGTCTGTGTGTGTGTTTGTATGTATGCGTGTGTGTGTGTATGTGTGTGTGTCTGTATGTGTCTGTGTGTGTGTATGTATGCGTGTGTGTGTGTGTGTGTTCGTGTGTGTGTATGTGTGTGTGTTTGTATGTGTCTGTGTGTGTGTATGTATGCGTGTGTGTGTGTGTGTGTGTGTGTGTGTGTGTGTGTGTGTGTGTGTTTGTATGTGTCTGTGTGTGTATGTATGCGTGTGTGTGTGTTTGTGTGTTTATGTGTGTGCGTGTGTTTGTGTGTATGTGTGTGTGTGTATGTGCGTGTGTGTATTGGTGTGTATTCATGTGTGTGTATGTGTGTGTATGTGTGTGTATTTGTGCGTGTATGTGTGTGTGTGCGTGTGTGTGTGTGTGTGCGTGTGTGTATGCGTGTGTATGTGTATGTGTGTTTATGTGTGTTTATGTGTGTGTGTATGTGTGTGTATTTGTGTATGTATGTGTGTGTGTGTGTGTGTGTATGTGTGGAGAAGATACCATTGGTGGTAGTGGCGTAATGTGTAAAGCGGCTTGAGACTTGAACGTGGGTGATGCGTTGACTTCTAAAACTCACCATTAATGTGACCTATTTCCTGCTAATGCCGGTACTGCTGATGTAGGTTATACTGCCTGCGGCCACGTGATGTTAGTAGTACAACAGACAATATTTTTTGATGGTACACATCCATCCATCAGTCCATCAGTCCATTCATTCATCTATCCATCCATCCATTAATTCCTTCATCCATCATCCCTCCATTCAATCATTCATCCATCAATCCATCAATCCATTAGTCTACCCATTCATCTATCCATCCATCCATTAATTCCTTCATCCATCATCTCTCCATTCAACCATTCATCCATCAATCCATCAATCCATTCATCCTTCTCATCCATCCATCATCCTTATCCATCCATCATCCTCATCCATCCATCCATCATCCATCCATCCATCCATCCATTCATCATCCATCCATCCATCCATCCATCCATCCATCCTTCCATCCATCCATCTCTCCATCCATCCATCCATCCATCCATCCATCCATCCATCCATCCATCCATCCATCCATCCATCCATCCATCATCCTCCACCCATCATCCATCCATCCATTAGTCTACCCATTCATCTATCCATCCATCCATTAATTCCTTCATCCATCATCTCTCCATTCAACCATTCATCCATCAATCCATTAGTCTACCCATTCATCTATCCATCCATCCATTAATTCCTTCATCCATCATCTCTCCATTCAACCATTCATCCATCAATCCATTAGTCTACCCATTCATCTATCCATCCATCCATTAATTCCCTCATCCATCATCTCTCCATTCAACCATTCATCCATCAATCTATCCATCATCCATCCATTCAACGATCCATCCCTCCATCCATTCATGCATACGTCAATCATCAATCCCTCCCTCCGTCCCTCCATCCATCCATCCATCCATCCATCTCTCATGGATGAATGGATAGAAGGGCGGGTGAATGGGTGGATGAATGCGTGGATGGATGGATGGATGAATAAATGGATGGTTACTCTAAAAGTGCAGTAAATGCGCTTAGGTGTGTTGTTCGAAGCTTTATGGACAAAGTGCTTCACCCACACTGCCTCTCCTATCGAGGAATAAAATTAGTCACTGGACTGTGCACAGTGGCGACCAGATAGATGATATTCCCCCCAAAATAACTTTCTCCAAAAGAAAATGATAAATACTATGATGATAATGATGATGATAACGACGACGACGACGATGATGATGACACCGATTATGTTGTTGATGAAGTGTTATTAGTTCGCGTCAGGTCAGTGACAACCTAGATCACTGGTGTTCGCTTGAATACAGACAACTTATGACTCCGTTTTCCATGTCATTCGCCTTTTGCAAATCCCCCACAGAGGAGTAGTGGGCCCAGTGTGCGTATGCACGCCCCACCCGCTGCGGGAGGTGACAGAAACTGTACTCGGGTCAGCGCCCAATGGCCGGAGAAGAGTTCACTAGGGGTCATATGGTAATTAGCAGCACAGCCATGACGGTAGGTTACATAACTTCCGGTGCTATATGTCGGGGTATGTTTCGGGTCTGTGTTGAGGAGTGATGATCGCTAGATCGTGGCAAAAGGATGGCATTAAAGCGTGCAAAAAGTTTAATTAGATCCCAAACTAATCGAAAATAGTCATATTAGACTATTTTAACGTATAATTTCTGCACAAAACCCACAGAAGATAAGTAAACAAACCACACCGTACATACCTAGCAGACGAACGCGATCGAACCGTAGCCACTACGCCAGCAGACGATCGAGCTAGTGTGATATAATGTTTCAAGTAAAGCTCGAATGAGTGGCAGCAGATAAATGTTTAGTTCTGGCTTGAATTGACAATTTCATTTCCCTGGTCTGGAGAGGACCGAAAACTCACGATCATAGAGTCGATGAGTGATCAACTTGCCCGCACTCGGCGTAATGTATAACATGTAAAATGGCATTAAAACACTAAACAAAGTTTCATTACAACTAAAATCAACGATTATATTAATAACTGACCATTTTTACACTTACAGCTAGTGCTCAAACCTTACAACGCAAACAAAACACACTGCGGGGAGTGTCCCGGTCACGCATCAAAACTCAATGTACGAGTGATCGTTTCGCTATCTGTTCCAACATGGTAAGCTAGCTAGGTCAAGAAACCAACATATAAATCAGAGTTAGTCGATACATTTATCTGCCTATGGTGGTGTTCGCGAGGAAGAAAACGCGTTACGTAACCTCTCTCAAGCCCGATGCTCGTCTACGTTAGCTCAACAAAATTGAGGCGATCGGCGGGCCAGTGTGGGTTTAGGGTAATTGCGTCTCCCTACGCGATTCGTAAGAGGCGAATAACCAGGGACATTGTGACTTGATTCCTGACTCGGAACCATTCTAGTGGTTTTCGTGCTCAGCGGCCTAATTTAGCCCACAAAGGCTGATTGGCCGTAAAACTCCATCCATCCATACCAGTTGACGAAGAGCCAACTTGATTCGAAATTGAGGAACATTCAGCCAACGAGTGCCACGGACATATTTGATTATGTTGTATTCGGAACATTGGCATACACGTCGGAAGAGTTAAAGAATTATAGGTCTTTGGAAGCCTATCAATTCTTCGAAGGAGGAATCGTGGGAGATGTCTGCTCATTTTTGCCGGGTATGTCTTCAAGGTCAGATCTCTTACATGTATGTAAAAACAAATTCCATCCTCTTCGTCTGGCTTCGGTCACCCTTTGCACAGTCGTACCTTGATTGGTTTTCAATGATGGTATACAGTAGTAGGAGCGTTTGACTCCTCTTTATTTGTCTTTTTGTTGGTTGTTAAAACAATCATTCACGCAGCAAGAAGTCGGCATGGTTGCACGTCTCCCGATGCACAGCTTAGCACACAGCGCTCGCCTCCTACCAACATGGCTGAAAGCACGTGACTTCTACAAATAGCTCCGGAAGTGACGACAATGCGTCTCCGGCAATACCACGTGAACGTGCCCCCGAAAGAAAATTAACAAAGAAAGTACAAGCGTGTCACCATAAACAAAAGCAGGAGAGTTCAATCACGCGATGAGAACATTCGCTTAGTTCTTTTCCGCAATGTTTTACTATCGATGCCCCTGTGCATGATATATGGATCCCTGATTGCAGTACCGCCAGGTGACCCAGCCAGGCACATTCAAACATCACCAGCCCCCCGTCCTTCACCGACGGTCGTTGCCCCTTTCTGCTCCAGCGAGCAATTTTCACGCCTCTCTTTTTAGTTTGATGAAAGGACATGAACTGGTCCTCCTCCAAAGAAAAAGGAAGAAAAAAGAAGAAGCAAGAAATGCCACAAAAACAATCCACAAGCGGCAAAAAGGCGTGCCGACGTGACTATGACAACTGCAATAGCTTTGCAAAAACGGAATAACAATCGGAATCTTAAAGAACAAACACCAACAACAACAAACGCCGATACCTCGTACCAGACTGGATCAACACACATACACACGCACTCATGTAAGTAGGCACGCACGCACACACACACACACACACACAAACACATGCACACAAACATGCACACACACATACATACACACACACGTGCACACGCACACACATGCACACACACACAAACACACACACACGCACATGCACACACACACATGCACACACACATACACACACATACACACACACACGTACAAACACACACACAGGCACGTACAAACACATACACAAACATACACACACACGTACAAAGACACACACACACACACACACACACACACACACACACACACACACACACACTTTAGCACTGTACCGAATACAATGTCGCAGAGCTGGAACAACAAAGTCATGAAGAACTCGTGCCAGACAAAAACATATGACCACGCGTTGAAAAAAACCCCGCAGTGTCATTGCTTGTTCTTGCACAGGAAAACAAGTGCACGTAGAATGTGAAGGCCAAGATATGAGAGATATCTGTTTCTCGTGGCAATGTCAGGAATTCAGCGCCAGCCGCCCACAACTTCAAGTCAGGACTGCAGGCCTACCAACAAAAACCCAGAGTTTTCTCGATGAAAAAAGAAATCTCATTATAAACGAAATTGGAATAACATTTATACATGTAGTGAGGTTCGAGACAGACGTACTGATACATAGTAAGCAGCACAATGAAGCGATGAATGAGACATCTTGTCATAGTGGCCCCCGCCTGTTGGTGGTACAGTTTCAAATTTTAAGAACTACGCAGATATTCGCGGACAATTTTTTTGGGGTGTGCTTTGAATGTTATGGTTAATCAGCAAACGTTGTGCGTTTTTATTACTCCTAATGTCAGCTTTCACAAACAAACCTTGTCAATACATGAAAACAACTGCGCATTTCGCTCATGTGACCACAACGTAGAAGATCATAGAGCTCGATGTGGTGAGATCCAGTGAGATCTACTTGTAGCCTATCATGTAGCTCAGTACAGGCGAGATTGACGTCAGCGGGCGAGAAGAGCCAAAGAGCGGTGCTTGTAAACTTCCCTTTGCAAAAGAGGACTTCAGCTACCTGGCCTGGGTTCGCTTTGAGATAAGACTGTCACACATGTTGAGACAAAACACCTTGTTTCTGCCTCTCTGATACAGAAACATATTTGTTTTGCTGATACAGTTTTAGCGCTGTTTGCAGACAGTGAAACTCGCCTCGATTTGGCGATTTAGAGGAGACGCTTTGTCGACACTTCCGGACGGGCCAAGCGAAAACTCATAACAGCCGCCATTATTGTAGGATAAGAACTGGAATGCACATAGTTGAAGACGAATGTGTCAGTACATTTTGAAGAATATAAAGATCGGTAGATTGTAAAAAAAGTGCATCATAGCATAAAGATAGTTTGATTACAACTAAAGATCCTCAGTAATATTATGTAGTAGGGTGAGATCTCTTCTCTTCTCTCTTCTCTCTCTCTCTCTCTCTCTCTCTCTCTCTCTCTCTCTCTCTCTCTCTCTCTCTCTCTCTCTCTCTTTTTCTTTATCTCCAGCTGTCATCTATCCATTAGCCACTCCCTTCCCCTCCCTGACTGCAGCGGCCAAATGGACGTCTGACATGTGTTTATCCTGCAATCTGTTGGTCAGTGGCTGGAGTCCGGGAGAGCGTGGGAATTTCGGAAGCAGCCTTCCGGCTTTAGGTTGACACGTGATTGTATATATCCTCGGTTAAAGAGGCTAGAGATGCGAGGATAGGGGGAGACCGAACAGGAGAGCGGCGGAGAGCAGACGTGTCAGTCTGGCGGTCTCTCCATTCTCCAAGCTTGTGCGAGTAAAATAAAACATGTACCCGTCCCAAAAGGAATCGGTTTTGTCCTGCTACATGGAGTAGAGAGGTGGGCACCTCTCTATAGCTCCAGCTCACGCCTGCTATGCAACTATTCCACAGCACTCGGACCACCCTTCTACATTATAATGGATAAGTTTCACTTTTGTGATCTGTACATCAATTCATATACGATTTGTAAACAAAACATACTGATCGAGGGGACTGTTCTGACACTGTTGCTGGCCGACGTGCACAATCGAAGTGGGATGAAAAACGAAACCTGTCATCGACTGGAGTCACAATTACGTTCCTAATGTGCAATGCCTATCCGCGACCGAATTCGCTTAGCCGACAGTGGTTTTAAATTCAGCGCCATATGTCGTGATAGGACAGCGAGCGCACACCAGCTCCACAGATAATTCATTCTCGCCACGTCAGGCAAACAAAACTTTATTCAATCCAGGACTAGATCGTTATCGGATTCCGTTAGAAATTTACATCATATGAAATCACACTTGGATCAGATCGACCTGACGACGACAAACGGTGCTACATTTTGAAGGTCGATGCTTGTGATACTGTGCGTGTGCCACTTGTCCTCCAATGTGATTGGGAGCACACAGTGGTAGTGAATGCCCATGCAGTTGTGATTCTATCAGTCGGAAAGCCTTTATGAAATAAGCGCTGACAGATTTCGATATTCATCACACTGCGATTGTGCATGTCGGCGAGCTACGGCGTCGGTCATTCCTCTCGATCAGCATGTTTTGCTTACAAATTGTTTCTGGGTCTGTGTACAAATTATATTACTGAAACTTATCCATTATCAATATTCTCTTTGATGCACTTTTTTAACCATCGTCCACCCGTCTTTATTCCTCAAAGCGCACAGACACATACGTCTTCTACTATGTGTATTCCATTTCTTATCCTACAAAAATGGATACTGTCACGTGGCTGCTACTATTTTCAGCTCGACCCATCACCATATAAAATTATGGGTGCTCGCGTCATTCGGCAATAACCGCGAAATGCTCATCTCCAGGGCGTTCCCATCGGCTGAGTAACGAAACACCCCCCCCAAAAAAAAACCCCAGTTTCCTTGATGAAAAAAGACATGACACCAGTGATCAAATGGAGCAAACATTCACAGACAGGTTCGCAGACAGAAGCTAGCGAACGGACTGGTTTGCATATGGAAGCAGTGAAGCGGACAATGTGTCACAGTGACCCCAGTCCGTCGCTTCCGATCAGACATGAGATTCCCACTCGTAGATGTCATCACCACTTGAGCTGTTTCCGTGACGTGACGTGTCCCCTCATTCATTCGCGCCGCTCCGCGCACACAAAGATCACTCTCTGCGTTTTATGATGGCCGTCTATCTGATGGGAGTTTCCGCCTGTCTGACCACACGACGTAAGTTCGTGGTGAGTGTCAGGGTTTTCCTTTCCTAACACCCGTCATGTCCGGCATGGGCGGGTCCAAAAAAGAAATGCACTGTCTCGCTTCGAGACCCGACATTTCCATCGCTGAAAGCCTCCATAGATCTATGTGCATGCAATCAAGGCGTGTCAGGAAGAGAAAAAGGGAGAAAACCCCCCCAGAGATCTTTAGAAGCTCTCTTTGCAAAGTTTGTAACGCCCAAGTCTTACCTTTCAAATATGTAAAGCACCAGTTTTTGTAAAAGCTGTGAATGAACGCTGTCGTTTGTGGAGCCTCTATTCGAGCTAATTCTGAATAAGCAATAATTTTGTACTAAAACCATTACCTGAATGAAACCCAACGAACTTTGCATGAGAGTCTCTAACACCTGACATTAGAAAAAAACTGATGTTTACGTTCATGATATAGAATTGAAAAATAGGAAAAAAACTAAAGTGACGAGTTTCGTTCCTCTTACGTAATTCTTCACTTTTTCATAATAAAACGCTTTTATCTGAGGCGCGGTGGGGCATTAAATGGGATCTTCGTAGGCGACCATATTTTTCCTTCTTAATCCAACTTCGTTTTGCATGTCTGCTGTGGTTTTTGCCGTCGAAGCTTTCCGTGAATCAGCCGAATTTTGATCTAACCTGACGTAACTCTCTCCTGACATAGTTTCATTTTACCTGACGAGAGAAAATGCTGCGCACGATACTGACAAAATTACACTGCAAATACGTTTCGTTCTACACTGCAACCTTTAGCTCATAAGTCAGTGTTCAAGATTCATGGTTTTATCACTTGGTCACGTAGCTAATTGGATTGTCATCCCCACCCACATTCAAACACCTTAAGATACCTGCACACAGGCTGCCAACGAAAGTACCAGAATTATCCTTTACAATTTCCCCACACCATCACTGCTACTACGCCTATGACTATTACTAATACCAACAACAGCAGCACCACCACCATCACAAGCAGCACCAGCATCAGCACCACCAGCACCACCAGCACCACCATCACAAGCAGCACCAGCATCAGCACCACCAGCATTAGCACCTCCAGCACCACCAGCATCAGCACCACCAGCATCAGCACCACCAGCACCAGCACCACCAGCATCAGCACCACCAGCACCAGCACCACCAGCACCACCAGCATCAGCAACACCAACTACTAGCATCAGCACCAACAGCACCACTAGCATCAGCACCAGCACCACCACCACCAGCACCAGCACCAGCACCTCCAGCACCATCAGCACCACCAGCACCACCAGCACCAGCACCACCAGCATTAGCACCTCCAGCACCATCAGCACCACCAGCATCAGCACCTCCAGCACCATCAGCACCACCAGCATAAGCACCTCCAGCACGACCAGCATCAGCACCTCCAGCACCAGCAGTAGCATCAGCACCTCCAGCACCAGCAGTAGCATCAGTACCTCCAGCACCAGCAGTAGCATCAGCACCTCCAGCACCAGCAGTAGCATCAGCACCTCCAGCACACAAATGTTACTACTATTATCATCACCAGCACCAGCATCACCAGCACCATCAGCATCAGCACCACCAGCACCACCAGCACACAATTGTTACTACTATTACTACCACCAGCACCACAAGCATCAGCACCAGCACCACCCACATCAGCACTACTAGCATCAGCACTACCAGAATCAGCACCAGCATCACCAGCATCAGCACCAACGGCACCATCAGTATTAGCACCACCAGCATCAGCATCAGCATCAGCACCAGCACAGCCAGTATCAGCATCAGCACCATCACAGCCAGTATCAGCACCACCAGCACCACCAGCATTAGCATCAGCATCAGCATCAGCACCATCAGCATCAGCACCAGCACCATCAGCATCAGCACCACCAGCACCATCAGTATTAGCACCACCAGCATCAGCATCAGCACCAGCACAAACAGTATCAGCACCACCAGCACCACTAGCATCAGCACCACCAGCATCAGCACCACCAGCACCACCAGCATCAGCACCACCAGCATCAGCACCACCAGCACCAGCACCACCAGCATCAGCACCACCAGCACCAGCACCACCAGCATCAGCAACACCAACTACTAGCATCAGCACCAACAGCACCACCAGCATCAGCACCAGCACCACCACCACCAGCACCAGCACCAGCACCACCAGCACCAGCACCACCAGCATCAGCAACACCAACTACCAGCATCAGCACCAACAGCACCACTAGCATCAACACCACCAGCACCACCAGCATCAGCACCACCAACACCATCACCACCAGCATCAGCAACACCAACTACCAGCATCAGCACCAACAGCACCACTAGCATCATCAGTACCACAAGCACCACTAGCATCAGCACCACCAGCATCATCAGCACCACCAGCACCACTAGCATCAGCACCACCAGCATCATCAGCACCACCAGCACCACTAGCATCAGCACCACCAGCATCATCAGCACCACCAGCACCACTAGCATCAGCACCACCAGCATCATCAGCACCACCAGCACCACTAGCATCAGCACCACCAGCATCATCAGCACCACCAGCACCACTAGCATCAGCACCACCAGCATCAGCACCACCAGCACACGCACCACCAGCACCACTAGCATCAGCACCACCAGCATCAGCGCCACCAGCACCACCAGCACCACCAGCATCAGCACCACCAGCACCAGCACCACCAGCATCAGCAACACCAACTACCAGCATCAGCACCAACAGCACCACTAGCATCATCAGTACCACCAGCACCACTAGCAGCAGCATCACCAGCATCATCAGCACCACCAGCACCACTAGCATCAGCACCACCAGCATCATCAGCACCACCAGCACCACTAGCATCAGCACCACCAGCATCAGCGCCACCAGCACCACCAGCACACCCAGCATCAGCACCAACAGCACACGCACTACCAGCGTCAGCACCACCAGTATCAGCACCAGCAGCACCACCAGAACCACTAGCATCAGCACCACCAGCACAACCAGCATCAGCACCACAGCACCAGCACCAGCACCACCAGCATCAGCCCCACAGCACCAGCACCTCCCGCATCAGCACCACCAGCACCAGCACCAGCACCACCAGCATCAGCACCACCAGCACTAGCACCAGCACCACCAGCATCAGCACCACCAGCACCACCAGCATCAGCACCACCAGCACCACCAGCATCAGCACCAGCACCACCAGCACCACCAGCACCATCAGCATCAGCACCACCAGCACCACCAGCATCAGCACCACCAGCCAGCACCAGCACCACCAGCACCACCAGCATCAGCACCACCAGCACCACCAGCATCAGCACCACCAGCACCACCAGCATCAGCATCACCAGCACCACCAGCATCAGCACCACCAGCACCACCAGCATCAGCACCACCAGCATCAGCACCACCAGCACCAGCACCACCAGCATCAGCACCAGCACCACCAGCATCAGCACACCAGCACCACCAGCATCAGCACCATCAGCACCACCAGCATCAGCACCACCAGCACCATCAGCCCCACCAGCACCAGCACCACCAGCATCAGCACACCAACCACCAGCATCAGCACCAACACCACCACTCGCAGCATCAGCACCACCAGCACCACCAGCACCAGCATCACCAGCATCATCAGCACCACCAGCACCACCAGCATCAGCACCACCAGCATCACCAGCACCAGCACCACCAGCATCAGCACCACCAGCACCAGCACCACCAGCACCAGCACCACCAGCATCACCAGCATCAGCACCACCAGCATCACCAGCACCAGCACCACCAGCATCAGCACCACCAGCATCAGCACCACCAGCACCACCAGCACCAGCACCACCAGCATCACCAGCATCAGCACCACCAGCACCACCAGCATCAGCACCACCAGCACCACCAGCATCAGCACCACCAGCACCAGCACCACCAGCACCACCAGCACCACCAGCATCAGCATCACCAGCACCACCAGCATCAGAACCACCAGCATCAGCATCACCAGCACCACCAGCATCAGCATCACCAGCACCACCAGCATCAGCACCATCAGCATCAGCACCATCAGACCCACCAGCATCACCAGCACCAACACCACCAGCATCAGCACCATCAGCACCATGGGCACCACCAGCATCACCATCACCACCAGCATCAGCACCATCAGCACCACCGGCACCATCAGCATCAGCACCACCAGCATCAGCACCACCAGCATCAGCACCACCAGCATCAGCACCACCATCACCAGCACCACCACCATCAGCACCACCACCACCACCAGCATCAGCATCACCAGCACCATCAGCATCAGAACCATCAGCACCACCAGCATCACCATCACCAGCACCACCAGCATCAGCACCATCGGCACCACGGGCACCACCAGCATCACCATCACCACCAGCATCAGCATCACCAGCACCACCATCACCAGCACCACCAGCATCAGCACCACCACCACCACCAGCAGCACCACCAGCATCAGCACCATCAGCATCACCAGCACCACCAGCACAAGCACCACCAGCACCAGCACCACCAGCATCACCACCACCACCAGCACCAACAGCACGAGCTCCACCAGCATCAGCACCATCAGCACCACCAGCACCACCAACACCAGCACCACCAGCACCACCAGCATCAGCACCACCAGCACGAGCACCACCAGCATCAGCACCATCAGCACCACCAGCATCACCATCACCAGCACCACCAGCATCAGCACCATCAGCATCACCAGCACCACCAGCACAAGCACCACCAGCACCACCAGCATCACCAGCACCACCAGCATCACCAGCACCACCAGCACCACCAGCACAGCCACCACCAGCACCACCAGCACAGCCACCACCAGCACCACCAGCACCAGCACCACCAGACAGCACCACCAGCATCAGCACCATCAGCACCACCAGCATCACCAGCACGAGCACCACCAGCATCACCGCACCACCAGCACCAGCAGCACGAGCACCACCAGCATCAGCACCATCAGCACCACCTGCACCACCAGCACGAGCACCACCAGCATCAGCACCACCAGCACCACCAGCATCAGCACCACCAGCATCAGCGCCACCACCATCAGCACCATCAGCACCACCAGCATCACTATCACCAACACCACCAGCACCACCAGCATCAGCACCATCACCACCACCAGCATTTCACCAGCACCACCAGCATCACCAGCACCAGCACCACCAGCATCAGCACCACCAGCACCACCAGCATCAGCACCACCAGCACCACCAGCACAGCACCACCAGCATCAGCACCACCAGCATCAGCACCACCAGCACCACCAGCATCAGCACCACCAGCACCACCAGCATCAGCACCACCAGCATCAGCACCATCAGCACCACCAGCATCAGCACCACCAGCATCAGCACCACCAGCATCAGCACCACCAGCATCAGCACCACCAGCATCAGCACCACCAGCATCAGCACCACCAGCACCACCAGCATCAGCACCACCAGCATCAGCACCACCAGCATCAGCACCAGTACCACCAGCACCACCACCACCAGCATCAGCACCACCACCACCAGCATCAGCACCACCAGCATCAGCACCACCAGCACCCACCAGCATCAGCACCACCAGCATCAGCACCACCAGCATCAGCACCACCAGCATCAGCACCATCAGCACCACCAGCATCAGCACCACCAGCACCACCAGCATCAGCACCACCAGCATCAGCACCACCAGCATCAGCACACCAGCACCACCAGCATCAGCACCACCAGCATCATCATATCTACCAGCACCACCAGCATCAGCACCACCAGCACCATCAGCACCACCAGCACCAGCATCACCAGCACCAGTCTACCAGCATCAACACCGCCGGCACCAGCACCACCAGCACCATCAGCACCACCAGCACCAGCATCACCAGCACCAGTCTACCATCATCAGCACCACCAGCATCAGCACCACAGCACCACCAGCATCAGCATCACCAGCACCACCAGCATCAGCATCACCAGCACCACCAGCATCAGCACCACCAGCACCACCAGCATCAGCATCACCAGCACCACCAGCATCATCAGCACCACCAGCATCAGCACCACCAGCATCAGCACCATCAGCATCAGCACCACCAGCATCAGCACCACCAGCACCACCAGCATCAGCACCAGCACCACAGCATCAGCACACCAGCACCACCACAGCATCAGCACCACCAGCATCAGCACCACCACCAGCACCACCAGCATCAGCACCACCAGCACCACCAGCACCAGCACCACCAGCATCATTTCCAGCACCACCAGCATCAGCACCATCAGCATCAGCACCACCAGCATCAGCACCACATGCACGACCAGCAGCATCAGCACCACCAGCATCAGCACCACCAGCATCAGCACCACCAGCATCAGCACCACCAGCACCACCAGCACCACCAGCATCATCACAGCACCAGCACCACCAGCACCACCAGCATCAGCATCACCAGCACCATCAGCATCAGCACCACCAGCACCACCAGCACCAGCACAGCAGCAGCATCAGCATCTGCAGCACCACCCGCACCAGCACCACCAGCATCAGCACCACCAGCACCAGCACCACCAGCATCAGCATCATCAGCACCACCAGCATCACAAGCACCAGCACCACCAGCATCAGCATCACAGCACCAGCATCAGCATCACCAGCATCAGCACCACCAGCACCACCAGCACCAGCACCACCAGCATCAGCACCACCAGCACCAGCACCAGCATCAGCACCACCAGCATCAGCACCACCAGCATCAGCACCACCAGCACCAGCACCAGCATCAGCACCACCAGCATCAGCACCACCAGCATCAGCACCACCAGCACCACCAGCATCAGCACCACCAGCATCAGCACCACCAGCACCAGCACCACCAGCATCAGCACCAGCACCACCAGCACCACCAGCACCACCAGCATCAGCACCACCAGCACCACCAGCACCACCAGCACCACCAGCACCACCAGCACCATCAGCACCACCAGCACCACCAGCATCAGCACCAGCACCACCAGCACCACCAGCACCACCAGCACCATCAGCACCACCAGCACCACCAGCATCAGCACCACCAGCATCAGCACCACCAGCACCAGCACCACCAGCATCAGCACCAGCACCACCAGCATCAGCACCACCAGCATCAGTACCATCAGCACCACCAGCATTAGCACCACCAGCATCAGCATCATCAGCACCACCAGCACCAGCACCACCAGCATCAGCAACACCAACTACCAGCATCAGCACCAACAGCACCACTAGCAGCATCAGTACCACCAGCACCACTAGCAGCAGCATCACCAGCATAATCAGCACCACCAGCACCACCAGCATCAGCACCACCAGCATCATCAGCACCACCAGCACCACTAGCATCAGCACCACCAGCATCAGCACCACCAGCACCAGCACCACCAGCATCAGCAACACCAACTACTAGCATCAGCACCACCAGCACCACCAGCATCAGCAACACCAACTACTAGCATCAGCACCACCAGCACCACCAGCATCAGCACCACAGCACCAGCACCACCAGCATCAGCACCACCAACTACTAGCATCAGCACCACCAGCATCAGCACCACCAGCACCAGCACCACCAGCATCAGCAACACCAACTACTAGCATCAGCACCACCAGCACCACCAGCATCAGCACCACAGCACCAGCACCACCAGCATCAGCAACACCAACTACTAGCATCAGCACCACCAGCATCAGCACACCACACTACTAGCATCAGCACCACCAGCATCAGCACCACCAGCACCAGCACCACCAGCATCAGCAACACCAACTACTAGCATCAGCACCACCAGCACCACCAGCATCAGCACCACAGCACCAGCACCACCAGCATCAGCAACACCAGCTACTAGCATCAGCACCACCAGCATCAGCACCACCAACTACTAGCATCAGCACCACCAGCACCACCAGCATCAGCACCACCAGCACCAGCACCACCAGCATCAGCAACACCAGCATCAGCAACACCAACTACTAGCATCAGCACCACCAGCACCACCAGCATCAGCACCACCAGCACCAGCACCACCAGCATCAGCAACACCAACTACTAGCATCAGCACCACCAGCACCACCAGCATCAGCAACACCACCACCACCAGCATCAGCAACACCAGCACCACCCGCATCAGCACAACCGCATCAGCAACACCAGCACCACAGCACCAGCACCACCAGCATCAGAAACACCAGCATCAGCACCACCATCTACTCGCATCAGCAACACCAGCACCACCCGCATCAGCAACACCGCATCAGCACACCAGCACCACCCGCATCAGCACCACCAGCATCAGCAACACCAGCACCACAGCACCAGCACCACAGCACCAGCACCACCAGCATCAGCAACACCAGCACCACCCGCATCAGCACACCAGCACCACCACCATCAGCACCACCCGCATCAGCACCACCCGCATCAGCAACACCAGCACCACAGCACCAGCACCACCAGCATCAGCACCAGCATCAGCAACACCAGCACCACCCGCATCAGCACCACCCGCATCAGCAACACCAGCACCACCCGCATCAGCACCACCCGCCATCAGCAACACCAGCACCACAGCACCAGCACCACCGCATCAGCACACATCAGCACCACCAGCATCAGCAACACCAGCACCACCCGCATCAGCACCACCGCATCAGCACCACCGCATCAGCAACACCAGCCACACAGCACCAGCACCACCAGCATCACACACCACACCACCGCATCAGCAACACCAGCACCACCCGCATCAGCACCACCAGCACCACAGCACCAGCACCACCACTCAGCACCACCAGCACCACCACTATCAGCACCACCAGCACCACCACACCATCACCACACCACATCACCACACACCACCACATCACCACCAGCACCACCAGCACACCACACCACACCACAGCATCTCCAACACCCGCAACACCAGCCCCACCCTCATCAGCTCATCCCGCTCAGCACCAGCACCACCAGCATCTGCAACATAGCACCAGCACCACCCGCATCACAACACCAGCACCACCAGCATCAGCACCACCAGCATCACACCACCACATCAGCACCACCACCATCAACAGCACCACCAGCATCAGCACCACCAGCACCAGCACCACCCAGCATCATCAGCACCACCAGCATCCACCACCAGCACCACACCACCAGCATCAGCACCACCAGCACCACCAGCAACAGCACCACCATCATCAGCACCACACACCAGTATTAGCACCATCAGCATCAGCATCACCAGCATCAGCACCACCAGCACCACCAGCATCAGCACCACCAGCATCAGCACCACCAGCACCAGCACCACCAGCATTAGCACCACCAGCACCACCAATATTAGCACAACAGCATCAGCATCAGCACCAGCACCACCAGCACCACCCGCATCAGCACTACCAGCACCATCAGCATCAGCAGCACCAGCACCACCAGCATCAGCATTACCATCATCAGCACCAGCAGCACCACCTGCACCACACCTCACCATACCCCATCGCACCACCTCATCTCACCCGCATCAGCACAACAGCTCCAGCACCACCCGCATCAGCAATACCAGCACCACCAGCATCAGCACCCAGCTCCAGCACCACCCGCATCAGCGATACCAGCACCACCATCATCAGCACACCATCATCAGCACCAGCAGCACCAGCATCAAGCACCACCATCATCAGCACCACCATCACCATCACCACATCAGCACCACCAGCATCAGCAGCACCAGCAGCACCAGCATCACCACCACCAGCATCACACCACCAGCATCAGCACCACCAGCATCAGCACCACCATCACCACCACCAGCACGCAGCACACCAGCATCAGCACCACCAGCACCAGCACCACAGCATCAGCACCACCAGCACACCACTCAGCACGCCAGATCAGCACCACCCACATCAGCATCACCATCACCAGCACCACGAGCACCAAGCACCACCAGCATCAGCCCACCACACCACCAGCATCAGCACCACCAGCACCACCAGCACCAACACCACCACCCAACACCACCAGCACCAGCACCACCATCATCAGCAAATCCATCATCAGCACCACCATCACTACCACCACCATCACCCAGCACCAGCACCACCAGCATCACACCACCAGCACCAGCATCACCCACCTCCATCAGCACCACCAGCATCAGCACACTCAGCACCACCATATGCACCATCAGCCATCACCCAGCTACACATCAGCATCACAGCATATCCTGCTAATCACAAGCCTCAGCATCACGCATCACACTTAGCACCTTACCAGCATCGCACCACCACATCAACCAGCTGCTCAGCACCACAATCACCAAACACCAACCATCATCAGCACTACCATCACCATCCCACATCATCACCAATCATCTACCACCAGCTATCTAAGCTACCACCGGGTATTCTACAGCACCCATCATCTATCCACCGAGCACTCAGCACCCATTACCACTACCACCAACACCCAGACACCACCTATCATCAGCACCAACCGAGCACCACCGCACCAGCACCACCCCAGCACCACCAGCACCAGCAGCCACCATCACCTCAAGCATTGACACAACTATCATCGTGTCGCACCAACCACTCAGCACCATCCAGCAACCACCAGCAACCATCAGTCACAACACATCACCATGCACCAGACCATCCAGCATCAGCACAACCATCACCAGCACCACCTCAGCACCACCAGCGAGCACCCAGCAGCCACCACCTAGCACCAACCATCACAGCACTCACCAGCCCAGCACAGTCTACCACCAGCACCAGAACCACCAGCAAGCAGCCACCACACATGCACCACTACCACCACACCAGCACCCAATCACACAACGCAGCACCATTAGCACCAGCACCCCCATCATCAGCACTCGCACCAGCACCACAGCACCACCAGCATCAGCACCCCCATCCCACCAGCACCACCGATCACTCAGCACCACCCATCACCACCTCAGCACCACCAGCATCAGCACCAGCACGCACACCAGCACCACCACTATTAACCCCATCAAGCACTCAGCATCAACCAGCACCACCAGCACATACCACATCAGCACACCACAAGCACCAGCAGCACCATCATCAGCACCATCAGCAATCCAGCAACTCCAGCACCACAAGCATCACAGCACCACCAGCATCAGCACCATCAGCATCAGGCAACATCAAGCACCACCTGCACCACAAGCATCAGCACCACCTTCATCAGCACCACCAAGCACCAGCACCACCAGGCCACCAGTACCATCGCACCACATATCACCCAGCACCACCACCATCAGCACCACCAGCATCAGCACCACCAGCAATCAGCACCACCAGCACCAGCACACCAGCACCACACCTACCAGCACCACCAGCACCAAGCACCGCACCACCAGCACAGCACCACCAGCATCAGCACCACCAGCACCACCAGCGCCACCACCGCACCAGCACCAGCACCAGCCACCAGCATCACCACCACCTGTATCACAGCACCACCAGCACCACACACAGCAACCACCACTCAGCACCACCAGCACCAGCACCGACCCGACACCAGCACCACAAGCATCAGCACCACCACCAGCACCACTCACCATCCAGCATCACACCAGCACCACCAGCATCCAGCACCACTGTGCACCAGTCACCCACAAGTCTACACCATCCACCAGCATCACACCACCGACAGCTACAGCACCACCGACCAGCACCACCATCATTATAAGCCCCACACACCACACCAGCACACCACACCAAACCAGCAGCATCAGCGCCACCAGCACCGACCCTCAACAGCACACGCATGAGCCACAACTACGAATCAGCACCACCAGCATGCACCCACACAGACAGCAACACCACATCAGCACCAACCAGCACAGGACCAGTACCAGCAGCATCACGCACCACCATCCACAAGACCACCAGCATCAGGACCACCAGTAGCACAACCAGTATCACTCACCACCACGCAGCAGCACTCACCACTCAGCACCAGCACCACACCAGCACAGCACACCATCACCAGCACCACCACCACACGCACCCACCAGCACCAGCACCACCACACCAGCACCACAAGCATCAGCTACCAGCAACCATTTAGCTAACAGCACCACACCATCCATTCAGCACCAGCACCGACCGTCAGCACCAGCACCACCAGCATCAGCACCAGCACAGGACCAGCACACCACCAGCCAGCACCACCACCACCATACCCAAGCATCAGCACAGCACCATTAGCACCAGCACCACGCAGTATCAGCACCCAGCAACCATTCAGCACCTATACCAACCAAGCCACGTCAGTACCTCCAGCACCAGCACCCATCACCGCACCAGTCACCTACCAGCACTCAGGCACCATCGTACGCCATCTAGCACCTCCAGCTTCCACCGAGCACACTAGTACCAACACAGCAGATCCACATAGCACCTTCCAGCACATACTCAGCGCCACTAGCATTAGCACCTCACAGAGGCAGTCAGCTAACCACCAGTAACCACCAGACATCTCAGCCCCTCCCGGACACACCACCATGCATAGCAACCACACAGCACCACCAGACACCATCAGCATCAGCACTCTCCCAGCACCGCCTAAGCAGCCACCAGCCACCAACAGCTACCACAATTGTTTATTAAAATTACTATTTCCACCACCATCACCACCACCCAGCACCAACCAACTACCACCACCTATCAACCACCTACCACCACAACCACCCTCGCACTCTAGAAACAAAAAACAAACCACCTACATACTTAATACCCCCCACCTAATACTGCAGTACTACTGACTTACGTACTACTACTAACGACTATCTACTACTAATCTTATAGATTTACTACTTCTACTACTTCTACTGGCTAGCTCGCATTTGGACTTTCATGCTATGGCTACTAGTCTACTCTGCTATACGCTACTGCTCCACTTACTACTAAACTATAACTGCCATACGACTACTACTAACCTACTATACTACTACTACTACTACTGCTTAGCTGCTGGTGGATGTTGCTACGGGTGGTTCTGGCCGAAATGATGATGAATGATGATGATGATGATGATGATGATGATGATGATGATGATGATGATGATGATGATGATGATATGAATTATGATGATGATGATGATGAGACAAAACTCCGAAAAAAAGCAATAGAAGTCATAGCTAGGCAAGGTTTTACTCTATTAAATGACTCAGGGTCCATCCCATATCTTTTCAATCAAACGCCACCATCTCCGCAGGATCTGATTGTCTTTTGTATTTCCTTGTATTTTTAAGATATGGAATTATTTCTCATGAATCGAAATATAATTTCAACGCTGTTGAAAGGTTTATTTGAACATCAAAACGTTAACACCAATTCATCACTTAAACGTCCAAGTGTTTTGTTCACCCAGAAAGTATGTTTAATCATTAAACGTCATTCAAACAAACTGAAAAATTGGTAGTTAATAACTTATTTTTATAGCTCATGTGTTTTCTTAACACAATGTTTTGGAACATGTCCTCATATAGCGGAAAGAAAGGAAAGAAGATGAGATTAGAAGAGAGAGAGAGCAGGTCGTGCCAGAGAGTTTGCGAGGAGAGAGAGAGATGAGAGAGATGCGGAGAGGAAAGACGGACGAGAAGATCCGGAAGAGAGAAGGAATAGTAAAAAAGAATTGTTAACAGATGAAACACGAGGAATAACCGACAGCAACATAACCTAGAAATAAGGCGAGGGTTGGGAAAAAGAAAAGATATACTATTTAACTATAGCACGCCTTATCTTCTCAAAAGGCTTCACGGCTGTTACTGGGCCCTCACGCTATGCAACAAGGGCGGGCTTCAGATATTTTATTTTTCCTCTTACAGGTTTCCACCCGTCAAACTGTGTCTCAAATTTTGCGGGAAAATTGTGCGGATTCTAGTAGGCTTTGACGCTGACGGATAGACGGAATTTGTCCCTTCTAGGACAATAAGCACGGCCAGGCTGCGCTCCCTGGTTCTGACCAAGAACCCATATACGCAGCCCGCTGAGAACTCGGCCCAATATTTCCAGGTCATTGGACCGTCCCCTAGATCATACTGAGCTATCCTCCTATCTAGTTTTCTCGAACCTTGAGTTGATTCATTTGCTCGCCTGCATGTAGGTTCGCGCGATGACATTGATTGCCAACGGCACTTCTCTCGATCACCAACGGACCTCGCTTTGCTGCTGCAGATACAATCATACTCGCCATGTTTGCAGCATGGGACAGCGTGAGAAACAGTCTGTGGAATCAGCAATGGGATAATAATTTTTGCACGCATATGGACAAACCCATGAGGTCTGCCGGGCGATGATACAATGAAGCTAGAAAGAACTATCTTTCGGAGCATGGTTTGACCTTTCCCGGCGTGTGTCCTTGACGATCTCTATCCTCTCTTCTCTCTCTCAGACATCTCTCTATCTCTGCCTCTCTCTAGCCCCACACGGGCTGCACGGGAGCGAGAACGTGAACTCTACTCATTGATAGAGAGCTATTCACTCGTGCGCGCTGGTTTGCCACAGTTTTTGATGTACTTCTTGTACATAATTGTCTCTGTTCGCGTTTTTCCTCGCCCATGTAATAGGCCGGTGGCCTACACATTAAACTTG
>JAWQFJ010024872.1:0-14767 GCA_034096865.1 Theodoxus fluviatilis
TGGTGCTGTGGTGCTGGTGGTGCGTGGTGCTGATGGTGCTGGTGGTGCTGGTGGTGCTGTGGTGCTGGTGGTGCTGATGGTGCTGGTGGTGCTGGTGGTGCTGATGGTGCTGGTGGTGCTGATGGTGCTGTTGTGTGCTGCTGGTGGTGCTGGTGGTGCTGGTGGTGCTGATGGTGCTGTTTGTACTGCTCTGCTGGTGGTGCTGATGGTGCTGTTTGTACTGCTCTGCTGGTGGTGCTGGTGGTGCTGATGGTGCTGGTGGTGCTGATGGTGCTGATGGTGCTGTTTGTACTGCTCTGCTGGTGGTGCTGGTGGTGCTGATGGTGCTGGTGGTGCTGATGGTGCTGTTTGTACTGCTCTGCTGGTGGTGCTGATGGTGCTGATGGTGCTGATGGTGCTGATGGTGCTGGTGGTGCTGATGGTGCTGGTGGTGCTGATGGTGCTGGTGGTGCTGATGGTGCTGGTGTTGCTGATGGTGCTGATGGTGCTGATGGTGCTGATGGTGCTGTTTGTACTGCTCTGCTGGTGGTGCTGGTGGTGCTGATGGTGCTGGTGTTGCTGATGGTGCTGATGGTGCTGATGGTGCTGATGGTGCTGGTGGTGCTGATGCTACTGATGGTGCTGATGGTGCTGGTGGTGCTGGTGGTGCTGATGGTGCTGGTGGTGCTGGTGGTGCTGATGGTGCTGATGGTGCTGATGGTGCTGGTGGTGCTGGTGGTGCTGATGGTGCTGGTGGTGCTGATGGTGCTGGTGGTGCTGATGGTGCTGTTTGTACTGCTCTGCTGGTGGTGCTGATGGTGCTGTTTGTACTGCTCTGCTGGTGGTGCTGATGGTGCTGATGGTGCTGGTGGTGCTGGTGGTGCTGGTGGTGCTGGTGGTGCTGATGGTGCTGGTGGTGCTGGTGGTGCTGGTGGTGCTGATGGTGCTGATGGTGCTGATGGTGCTGATGGTGCTGGTGGTGCTGATGGTGCTGATGGTGCTGGTGGTGCTGGTGGTGCTGGTGGTGCTGGTGGTGCTGGTGGTGCTGATGGTGCTGGTGGTGCTGATGGTGCTGATGGTGCTGGTGGTGCTGGTGGTGCTGGTGGTGCTGGTGGTGCTGATGGTGCTGGTGGTGCTGATGGTGCTGGTGGTGCTGATGGTGCTGATGGTGCTGATGGTGCTGATGGTGCTGTTTGTACTGCTCTGCTGGTGGTGCTGATGGTGCTGTTGGTGCTGGTGGTGCTGGTGGTGCTGATGGTGCTGGTGGTGCTGGTGCTGGTGGTGCTGATGGTGCTGGTGGTGCTGGTGGTGCTGGTGGTGCTGGTGGTGCTGGTGGTGCTGGTGGTGCTGTGGTGCTGGTGGTGCTGATGGTGCTGATGGTGCTGGTGGTGCTGGTGGTGCTGGTGGTGCTGATGGTGCTGGTGGTGCTGATGGTGCTGGTGGTGCTGATGGTGCTGATGGTGCTGATGGTGCTGATGGTGCTGATGGTGCTGGTGGTGCTGATGGTGCTGATGGTGCTGGTGGTGCTGGTGGTGCTGGTGGTGCTGATGGTGCTGATGGTGCTGATGGTGCTGGTGGTGCTGATGGTGCTGATGGTGCTGGTGGTGCTGATGGTGCTGATGGTGCTGATGGTGCTGATGGTGCTGGTGGTGCTGGTGGTGCTGGTGGTGCTGGTGGTGCTGGTGGTGCTGATGGTGCTGATGGTGCTGGTGGTGCTGGTGGTGCTGATGGTGCTGATGGTGCTGATGGTGCTGTGGTGCTGGTGGTGCTGGTGGTGCTGATGGTGCTGATGGTGCTGGTGGTGCTGGTGGTGCTGGTGGTGCTGGTGGTGCTGATGGTGCTGATGGTGCTGGTGGTGCTGGTGGTGCTGGTGGTGCTGATGGTGCTGATGTTGCTGATGGTGCTGGTGGTGCTGGTGGTGCTGATGGTGCTGATGGTGCTGATGGTGCTGGTGGTGCTGATGGTGCTGTTTGTACTGCTCTGCTGGAATGGTGCTGATGGTGCTGGTGGTGCTGGTGGTGCTGATGGTGCTGATGGTGCTGGTGGTGCTGGTGGTGCTGATGGTGCTGATGGTGCTGGTGGTGCTGATGGTGCTGATGGTGCTGGTGGTGCTGATGGTGCTGATGTTGCTGATGGTGCTGGTGGTGCTGGTGGTGCTGGTGGTGCTGGTGCTGATGGTGCTGATGGTGCTGGTGGTGCTGATGGTGCTGATGTTGCTGATGGTGCTGATGTTGCTGGTGGTGCTGATGGTGCTGGTGGTGCTGGTGGTGCTGGTGGTGCTGATGGTGCTGATGGTGCTGATGGTGCTGGTGGTGCTGGTGGTGCTGGTGGTGGTGCTGGTGGTGCCGGTGGTGCTGATGTTGGTGCTGGTGGTGCTGATGGTGCTGGTGGTGCTGGTGGTGCTGATGGTGCTGATGGTGCTGGTGGTGCTGGTGGTGCTGATGGTGCTGATGGTGCTGATGGTGCTGATGGTGCTGATGGTGCTGGTGGTGCTGATGGTGCTGGTGGTGCTGGGATGTGACTTGGTACCTTGTTGGTTGAACCTTTTGTCTTCTACTTTGTTCTCTCTGGAGATAGCCGTAGCGATAGTGCCAAGCATCCATCAGTCCATCCACGTGTGTGTGTGTGTGTGTGTGCGTGTGTGTTTGTGTGTTTGTGTGTGTGTGTGTGTGTGTGTGCGTGCGTGTGTGTGTGTGTGTGCGTGTGTAAGTGTGTGTGTGTAAGTGTGTGTGTGTGTGTGTGTGTGTGTGTGTGTGTAAGCCTGTGAGCATGTGTTGCATCATTCTCTTGCCATCCAGACATTGCTCAAGGCTCCTTTGAAGTCTTATAATTCCTTTTAAAGTTACTTTAACACCATGTTTCTTCAGACATTTAAAACTGGCACCTACAGAGTCATATCATAATTTTAAAAAATATGAAAAAAGAGTTTCACGCCATATTTCTTTAAACTTTTCAAGCTTTACTTGTCACAAGAACTAAACCTCAATGGGTTAATGCTGTTACTGACCTTGCCTGCGTCCACTGTGCAGGGCCCCACATGGGATGGACAGAGCGGGGTCCACACCCACATGACCAACACTCGCATCACCGACCCTGAAATCCTGGAGAGAAGGTAAGGTGTCCGGCAGCCCTGTGCAGCGACTCTGTAGACATTTGTTTTTCAGTTCCGGCTGTCTTTCAAAATCCGCTCGTATGCCCAAGTTGTACTGTTTGCAGATAAATCCTTGCGCTAGGGGCTTGACTCCATTGCTGCTTCCCTTCCAGGAGTAAAACCGGGTAGCCGTGAGGACAATGATGGCATACTAGTGCCATTAACCCTTGTATGCATGGGTGAGCTAGCTTCAGGTTGGAATACTCTCCAGGGAGTGGTTGGTGCTGGCACCTGACAGTGTGTCTTATTAGTGTCTGTTGCTGTGTTTGTTGCCAGGTGCCAGCATCAGGTTGGAATACTCTCCAGGGAGTGGTTGGTGCTGGCACCTGACAGTGTGTCTTATTAGTGTCTGTTGCTGTGTTTGTTGCCAGGTGCCAGCATCAGGTTGGAATACTCTCCAGGGAGTGGTTGGTGCTGGCACCTGACAGTGTGTCTTATTAGTGTCTGTTGCTGTGTTTGTTGCCAGGTGCCAGCATCAGGTTGGAATACTCTCCAGGGAGTGGTTGGTGCTGGCACCTGACAGTGTGTCTTATTAGTGTCTGTTGCTGTGTTTGTTGCCAGGTGCCAGCATCAGGTTGGAATACTCTCCAGGGAGTGGTTGGTGCTGGCACCTGACAGTGTGTCTTATTAGTGTCTGTTGCTGTGTTTGTTGCCAGGTGCCAGCATCAGGTTGGAATACTCTCCAGGGAGTGGTTGGTGCTGGCAACTGACCGTGTCCTGTTAGTGTCTGTTGCTGTGTTTGTTGTCAGGTGCCAGCTTCAGGTTGGAATACTCTCCAGGGAGTGGTATGTGCTGGCAACTGACCGTGTCCTGTTAGTGTCTGTTGCTGTGTTTGTTGTCAGGCGGCCCAGTGACCAGGGGGTAAAGTGTCAAGCAGTTTTGGACCCAGATATGTGTGATGAGTGGCTACGTGAAACCACACCTTTTCCCCCTCTATTCAATCATCATAAGTGACCCCAGTGTGTAATAATCATAAATAAGCTTCATACAGCACACACATCCATATGATTTATTTGTTTATAGTTCTGAGCCATGTGTCGCACATGAAATCACTCTAGTGCTAAGTGAGTGGTACTCTCAGATAGGAGAGCTCCAAAAGCTAGTGCAGTTTTGGAGTCACGATCGTAGTCAAGCTGGATTATTTTTGGCGCTGTGATCCTTTTTCTTTCGTTAAGAGGTTCCTCATTTAAGCTCCATTAATGATTGTCATCATTACAAGGATAAAACGTTATCAAAACCTCTGATGTAGATGCATGTCAGTATGGAAACCTCTGATGTAGATGCATGTCAGTATGGAAACCTCTGATGTAGGTGCATGTCAGTATCAAACCCTCTGATGTAGGTGCATGTCAGTATCAAAACCTCTGATGTAGATGCATGTCAGTATCAAAACCTCTGATGTAGATGCATGTCAGTATCAAACCCTCTGATATAGGTGCATGTCAGTATCAAACCCTCTGATGTAGGTGCATGTCAGTATCAAACCCTCTGATGTAGGTGCATGTCAGTATCAAACCCTCTGATGTAGGTGCATGTCAGTATCAAACCCTCTGATGTAGATGCATGTCAGTATCAAACCCTCTGATGTAGGTGCATGTCAGTATGGAAACCTCTGATGTAGATGCATGTCAGTATCAAACCCTCTGATGTAGGTGCATGTCAGTATGGAAACCTCTGATGTAGATGCATGTCAGTATCAAACCCTCTGATGTAGGTGCATGTCAGTATCAAACCCTCTGATGTAGGTGCATGTCAGTATGGAAACCTCTGATGTAGATGCATGTCAGTATGGAAACCTCTGATGTAGATGCATGTCAGTATCAAACCCTCTGATGTAGGTGCATGTCAGTATGGAAACCTCTGATGTAGGTGCATGTCAGTATGGAAACCTCTGATGTAGGTGCATGTCAGTATCAAACCCTCTGATGTAGGTGCATGTCAGTATGGAAACCTCTGATGTAGATGCATGTCAGTATGGAAACCTCTGATGTAGGTGCATGTCAGTATCAAACCCTCTGAAGTAGGTGCATGTCAGTATCAAAACCTCTGATGTAGATGCATGTCAGTATCAAACCCTCTGATGTAGATGCATGTCAGTATGGAAACCTCTGATGTAGGTGCATGTCAGTATGGAAACCTCTGATGTAGGTGCATGTCAGTATGGAAACCTCTGATGTAGATGCATGTCAGTATCGAAACCTCTGATGTAGGTGCATGTCAGTATGGAAACCTCTGATGTAGATGCATGTCAGTATGGAAACCTCTGATGTAGGTGCATGTCAGTATCAAACCCTCTGATGTAGGTGCATGTCAGTATCAAACCCTCTGATGTAGATGCATGTCAGTATGGAAACCTCTGATGTAGGTGCATGTCAGTATCAAACCCTCTGATGTAGGTGCATGTCAGTATCAAACCCTCTGATGTAGGTGCATGTCAGTATGGAAACCTCTGATGTAGGTGCATGTCAGTATCAAACCCTCTGATGTAGGTGCATGTCAGTATGGAAACCTCTGATGTAGATGCATGTCAGTATCAAACCCTCTGATGTAGGTGCATGTCAGTATGGAAACCTCTGATGTAGGTGCATGTCAGTATGGAAACCTCTGATGTAGATGCATGTCAGTATGGAAACCTCTGATGTAGATGCATGTCAGTATCAAAACCTCTGATGTAGGTGCATGTCAGTATGGAAACCTCTGATGTAGGTGCATGTCAGTATGGAAACCTCTGATGTAGATGCATGTCAGTATCAAAACCTCTGATGTAGGTGCATGTCAGTATGGAAACCTCTGATGTAGATGCATGTCAGTATGGAAACCTCTGATGTAGGTGCATGTCAGTATCAAACCCTCTGATGTAGGTGCATGTCAGTATCAAAACCTCTGATGTAGATGCATGTCAGTATGGAAACCTCTGATGTAGGTGCATGTCAGTATCAAACCCTCTGATGTAGATGCATGTCAGTATGGAAACCTCTGATGTAGGTGCATGTCAGTATCAAACCCTCTGATGTAGGTGCATGTCAGTATCAAACCCTCTGATGTAGGTGCATGTCAGTATGGAAACCTCTGATGTAGGTGCATGTCAGTATCAAACCCTCTGATGTAGGTGCATGTCAGTATGGAAACCTCTGATGTAGATGCATGTCAGTATCAAAACCTCTGATGTAGATGCATGTCAGTATCAAACCCTCTGATGTAGATGCATGTCAGTATGGAAACCTCTGATGTAGGTGCATGTCAGTATCAAACCCTCTGATGTAGATGCATGTCAGTATCAAACCCTCTGATGTAGGTGCATGTCAGTATCAAACCTCTGATGTAGGTGCATGTCAGTATCAAACCCTCTGATGTAGATGCATGTCAGTATGCAAACCTCTGATGTAGGTGCATGTCAGTATCAAACCCTCTGATGTAGGTGCATGTCAGTATCAAACCTCTGATGTAGGTGCATGTCAGTATCAAACCCTCTGATGTAGGTGCATGTCAGTATCAAACCCTCTGATGTAGGTGCATGTCAGTATGGAAACCTCTGATGTAGGTGCATGTCAGTATCAAACCCTCTGATGTAGATGCATGTCAGTATGGAAACCTCTGATGTAGGTGCATGTCAGTATCAAACCCTCTGATGTAGGTGCATGTCAGTATCAAACCCTCTGATGTAGGTGCATGTCAGTATCAAACCCTCTGATGTAGGTGCATGTCAGTATCAAACCCTCTGATGTAGATGCATGTCAGTATGGAAACCTCTGATGTAGATGCATGTCAGTATCAAACCCTCTGATGTAGGTGCATGTCAGTATCAAACCTCTGATGTAGGTGCATGTCAGTATGGAAACCTCTGATGTAGGTGCATGTCAGTATCAAACCCTCTGATGTAGGTGCATGTCAGTATCAAACCCTCTGATGTAGGTGCATGTCAGTATCAAACCCTCTGATGTAGGTGCATGTCAGTATCAAACCCTCTGATGTAGGTGCATGTCAGTATGGAAACCTCTGATGTAGGTGCATGTCAGTATCAAACCCTCTGATGTAGGTGCATGTCAGTATCAAACCCTCTGATGTAGGTGCATGTCAGTATGGAAACCTCTGATGTAGGTGCATGTCAGTATCAAACCCTCTGATGTAGGTGCATGTCAGTATCAAACCCTCTGATGTAGGTGCATGTCAGTATGGAAACCTCTGATGTAGATGCATGTCAGTATCAAACCCTCTGATGTAGATGCATGTCAGTATGGAAACCTCTGATGTAGGTGCATGTCAGTATCAAACCCTCTGATGTAGGTGCATGTCAGTATGGAAACCTCTGATGTAGGTGCATGTCAGTATCAAACCCTCTGATGTAGGTGCATGTCAGTATGGAAACCTCTGATGTAGATGCATGTCAGTATGGAAACCTCTGATGTAGATGCATGTCAGTATCAAACCCTCTGATGTAGATGCATGTCAGTATCAAACCCTCTGATGTAGGTGCATGTCAGTATGGAAACCTCTGATGTAGGTGCATGTCAGTATCAAACCCTCTGATGTAGATGCATGTCAGTATGGAAACCTCTGATGTAGGTGCATGTCAGTATCAAACCCTCTGATGTAGGTGCATGTCAGTATGGAAACCTCTGATGTAGGTGCATGTCAGTATCAAACCCTCTGATGTAGGTGCATGTCAGTATCAAACCCTCTGATGTAGATGCATGTCAGTATCAAACCCTCTGATGTAGATGCATGTCAGTATCAAACCCTCTGATGTAGGTGCATGTCAGTATCAAAACCTCTGATGTAGGTGCATGTCAGTATGGAAACCTCTGATGTAGATGCATGTCAGTATGGAAACCTCTGATGTAGGTGCATGTCAGTATCAAACCCTCTGATGTAGGTGCATGTCAGTATGGAAACCTCTGATGTAGGTGCATGTCAGTATCAAACCCTCTGATGTAGGTGCATGTCAGTATGGAAACCTCTGATGTAGGTGCATGTCAGTATGGAAACCTCTGATGTAGGTGCATGTCAGTATCAAACCCTCTGATGTAGGTGCATGTCAGTATCAAAACCTCTGATGTAGATGCATGTCAGTATGGAAACCTCTGATGTAGGTGCATGTCAGTATCAAACCCTCTGATGTAGGTGCATGTCAGTATCAAACCCTCTGATGTAGATGCATGTCAGTATCAAACCCTCTGATGTAGGTGCATGTCAGTATCAAACCCTCTGATGTAGGTGCATGTCAGTATGGAAACCTCTGATGTAGGTGCATGTCAGTATCTAAACCTCTGATGTAGGTGCATGTCAGTATCAAACCCTCTGATGTAGATGCATGTCAGTATGGAAACCTCTGATGTAGGTGCATGTCAGTATCAAACCCTCTGATGTAGGTGCATGTCAGTATGGAAACCTCTGATGTAGATGCATGTCAGTATGGAAACCTCTGATGTAGGTGCATGTCAGTATCAAACCCTCTGATGTAGATGCATGTCAGTATGGAAACCTCTGATGTAGGTGCATGTCAGTATCAAACCCTCTGATGTAGGTGCATGTCAGTATCAAACCCTCTGATGTAGGTGCATGTCAGTATGGAAACCTCTGATGTAGGTGCATGTCAGTATCAAACCCTCTGATGTAGGTGCATGTCAGTATGAAACCTCTGATGTAGATGCATGTCAGTATGGAAACCTCTGATGTAGGTGCATGTCAGTATCAAACCCTCTGATGTAGGTGCATGTCAGTATGGAAACCTCTGATGTAGGTGCATGTCAGTATCAAAACCTCTGATGTAGATGCATGTCAGTATCAAACCCTCTGATGTAGGTGCATGTCAGTATGGAAACCTCTGATGTAGGTGCATGTCAGTATCAAACCCTCTGATGTAGATGCATGTCAGTATCAAACCCTCTGATGTAGGTGCATGTCAGTATCAAACCCTCTGATGTAGATGCATGTCAGTATGGAAACCTCTGATGTAGGTGCATGTCAGTATCAAACCCTCTGATGTAGGTGCATGTCAGTATCAAACCCTCTGATGTAGGTGCATGTCAGTATGGAAACCTCTGATGTAGATGCATGTCAGTATCAAACCCTCTGATGTAGATGCATGTCAGTATGGAAACCTCTGATGTAGGTGCATGTCAGTATCAAACCCTCTGATGTAGGTGCATGTCAGTATCAAACCCTCTGATGTAGGTGCATGTCAGTATGGAAACCTCTGATGTAGGTGCATGTCAGTATCAAACCCTCTGATGTAGATGCATGTCAGTATGGAAACCTCTGATGTAGATGCATGTCAGTATCAAACCCTCTGATGTAGGTGCATGTCAGTATCAAACCCTCTGATGTAGATGCATGTCAGTATGGAAACCTCTGATGTAGGTGCATGTCAGTATCAAACCCTCTGATGTAGGTGCATGTCAGTATCAAACCCTCTGATGTAGGTGCATGTCAGTATCAAACCCTCTGATGTAGGTGCATGTCAGTATCAAACCCTCTGATGTAGGTGCATGTCAGTATGGAAACCTCTGATGTAGGTGCATGTCAGTATCAAACCCTCTGATGTAGGTGCATGTCAGTATCAAACCCTCTGATGTAGGTGCATGTCAGTATGGAAACCTCTGATGTAGGTGCATGTCAGTATCAAACCCTCTGATGTAGGTGCATGTCAGTATCAAACCCTCTGATGTAGGTGCATGTCAGTATGGAAACCTCTGATGTAGATGCATGTCAGTATCAAACCCTCTGATGTAGATGCATGTCAGTATGGAAACCTCTGATGTAGGTGCATGTCAGTATCAAACCCTCTGATGTAGGTGCATGTCAGTATCAAACCCTCTGATGTAGGTGCATGTCAGTATCAAACCCTCTGATGTAGGTGCATGTCAGTATGGAAACCTCTGATGTAGATGCATGTCAGTATGGAAACCTCTGATGTAGATGCATGTCAGTATCAAACCCTCTGATGTAGGTGCATGTCAGTATCAAACCCTCTGATGTAGGTGCATGTCAGTATGGAAACCTCTGATGTAGGTGCATGTCAGTATCAACACCTCTGATGTAGATGCATGTCAGTATCAAACCTCTGATGTAGGTGCATGTCAGTATCAAACCCTCTGATGTAGGTGCATGTCAGTATGCAAACCTCTGATGTAGGTGCATGTCAGTATCAAACCCTCTGATGTAGATGCATGTCAGTATGGAAACCTCTGATGTAGGTGCATGTCAGTATCAAACCCTCTGATGTAGATGCATGTCAGTATCAAAACTCTGATGTAGGTGCATGTCAGTATCAAACCCTCTGATGTAGATGCATGTCAGTATCAAAACCTCTGATGTAGGTGCATGTCAGTATGGAAACCTCTGATGTAGATGCATGTCAGTATGGAAACCTCTGATGTAGGTGCATGTCAGTATCAAACCCTCTGATGTAGGTGCATGTCAGTATGGAAACCTCTGATGTAGGTGCATGTCAGTATCAAACCCTCTGATGTAGGTGCATGTCAGTATGGAAACCTCTGATGTAGGTGCATGTCAGTATCAAACCCTCTGATGTAGATGCATGTCAGTATCAAACCCTCTGATGTAGATGCATGTCAGTATCAAACCCTCTGATGTAGATGCATGTCAGTATGGAAACCTCTGATGTAGGTGCATGTCAGTATCAAACCCTCTGATGTAGGTGCATGTCAGTATCAAACCCTCTGATGTAGATGCATGTCAGTATCAAACCCTCTGATGTAGGTCCATGTCAGTATCAAACCCTCTGATGTAGATGCATGTCAGTATCAAACCCTCTGATGTAGGTGCATGTCAGTATGGAAACCTCTGATGTAGGTGCATGTCAGTATCAAACCCTCTGATGTAGATGCATGTCAGTATGGAAACCTCTGATGTAGGTGCATGTCAGTATCAAACCCTCTGATGTAGATGCATGTCAGTATGGAAACCTCTGATGTAGATGCATGTCAGTATCAAACCCTCTGATGTAGGTGCATGTCAGTATCAAACCCTCTGATGTAGATGCATGTCAGTATCAAACCCTCTGATGTAGATGCATGTCAGTATGGAAACCTCTGATGTAGGTGCATGTCAGTATCAAACCCTCTGATGTAGATGCATGTCAGTATGGAAACCTCTGATGTAGGTGCATGTCAGTATCAAACCCTCTGATGTAGGTGCATGTCAGTATCAAAACCTCTGATGTAGATGCATGTCAGTATCAAAACCTCTGATGTAGATGCATGTCAGTATGGAAACCTCTGATGTAGGTGCATGTCAGTATCAAACCCTCTGATGTAGGTGCATGTCAGTATGGAAACCTCTGATGTAGATGCATGTCAGTATGGAAACCTCTGATGTAGGTGCATGTCAGTATCGAAACCTCTGATGTAGGTGCATGTCAGTATCAAACCCTCTGATGTAGGTGCATGTCAGTATCAAACCCTCTGATGTAGGTGCATGTCAGTATGGAAACCTCTGATGTAGATGCATGTCAGTATCAAACCCTCTGATGTAGATGCATGTCAGTATCAAACCCTCTGATGTAGATGCATGTCAGTATCAAACCCTCTGATGTAGGTGCATGTCAGTATGGAAACCTCTGATGTAGATGCATGTCAGTATGGAAACCTCTGATGTAGATGCATGTCAGTATCAAACCCTCTGATGTAGGTGCATGTCAGTATCAAACCCTCTGATGTAGATGCATGTCAGTATCAAACCCTCTGATGTAGGTGCATGTCAGTATGGAAACCTCTGATGTAGATGCATGTCAGTATGGAAACCTCTGATGTAGATGCATGTCAGTATCAAACCCTCTGATGTAGGTGCATGTCAGTATCAAACCCTCTGATGTAGATGCATGTCAGTATGGAAACCTCTGATGTAGATGCATGTCAGTATGGAAACCTCTGATGTAGATGCATGTCAGTATCAAACCCTCTGATGTAGATGCATGTCAGTATGGAAACCTCTGATGTAGGTGCATGTCAGTATCAAACCCTCTGATGTAGGTGCATGTCAGTATCAAACCCTCTGATGTAGATGCATGTCAGTATGGAAACCTGATGTAGGTGCATGTCAGTATCAAACCCTCTGATGTAGGTGCATGTCAGTATCAAACCCTCTGATGTAGATGCATGTCAGTATGGAAACCTCTGATGTAGGTGCATGTCAGTATCAAACCCTCTGATGTAGGTGCATGTCAGTATCAAACCCTCTGATGTAGATGCATGTCAGTATGGAAACCTCTGATGTAGGTGCATGTCAGTATGGAAACCTCTGATGTAGATGCATGTCAGTATGGAAACCTCTGATGTAGGTGCATGTCAGTATCAAACCCTCTGATGTAGGTGCATGTCAGTATCAAACCCTCTGATGTAGGTGCATGTCAGTATCAAACCCTCTGATGTAGATGCATGTCAGTATGGAAACCTCTGATGTAGGTGCATGTCAGTATCAAACCCTCTGATGTAGATGCATGTCAGTATCAAACCCTCTGATGTAGATGCATGTCAGTATCAAACCCTCTGATGTAGATGCATGTCAGTATGGAAACCTCTGATGTAGGTGCATGTCAGTATCAAACCCTCTGATGTAGGTGCATGTCAGTATCAAACCCTCTGATGTAGATGCATGTCAGTATCAAACCCTCTGATGTAGGTCCATGTCAGTATCAAACCCTCTGATGTAGATGCATGTCAGTATCAAACCCTCTGATGTAGGTGCATGTCAGTATGGAAACCTCTGATGTAGGTGCATGTCAGTATCAAACCCTCTGATGTAGATGCATGTCAGTATGGAAACCTCTGATGTAGGTGCATGTCAGTATCAAACCCTCTGATGTAGATGCATGTCAGTATGGAAACCTCTGATGTAGATGCATGTCAGTATCAAACCCTCTGATGTAGGTGCATGTCAGTATCAAACCCTCTGATGTAGATGCATGTCAGTATCAAACCCTCTGATGTAGATGCATGTCAGTATGGAAACCTCTGATGTAGGTGCATGTCAGTATCAAACCCTCTGATGTAGATGCATGTCAGTATGGAAACCTCTGATGTAGGTGCATGTCAGTATCAAACCCTCTGATGTAGGTGCATGTCAGTATCAAAACCTCTGATGTAGATGCATGTCAGTATCAAAACCTCTGATGTAGATGCATGTCAGTATGGAAACCTCTGATGTAGGTGCATGTCAGTATCAAACCCTCTGATGTAGGTGCATGTCAGTATGGAAACCTCTGATGTAGATGCATGTCAGTATGGAAACCTCTGATGTAGGTGCATGTCAGTATCGAAACCTCTGATGTAGGTGCATGTCAGTATCAAACCCTCTGATGTAGATGCATGTCAGTATCAAACCCTCTGATGTAGGTGCATGTCAGTATGGAAACCTCTGATGTAGATGCATGTCAGTATCAAACCCTCTGATGTAGATGCATGTCAGTATCAAACCCTCTGATGTAGATGCATGTCAGTATCAAACCCTCTGATGTAGGTGCATGTCAGTATGGAAACCTCTGATGTAGATGCATGTCAGTATGGAAACCTCTGATGTAGATGCATGTCAGTATCAAACCCTCTGATGTAGGTGCATGTCAGTATCAAACCCTCTGATGTAGATGCATGTCAGTATCAAACCCTCTGATGTAGGTGCATGTCAGTATGGAAACCTCTGATGTAGATGCATGTCAGTATGGAAACCTCTGATGTAGATGCATGTCAGTATCAAACCCTCTGATGTAGGTGCATGTCAGTATCAAACCCTCTGATGTAGATGCATGTCAGTATGGAAACCTCTGATGTAGATGCATGTCAGTATGGAAACCTCTGATGTAGATGCATGTCAGTATCAAACCCTCTGATGTAGATGCATGTCAGTATGGAAACCTCTGATGTAGGTGCATGTCAGTATCAAACCCTCTGATGTAGGTGCATGTCAGTATCAAACCCTCTGATGTAGATGCATGTCAGTATGGAAACCTGATGTAGGTGCATGTCAGTATCAAACCCTCTGATGTAGGTGCATGTCAGTATCAAACCCTCTGATGTAGATGCATGTCAGTATGGAAACCTCTGATGTAGGTGCATGTCAGTATCAAACCCTCTGATGTAGGTGCATGTCAGTATCAAACCCTCTGATGTAGATGCATGTCAGTATGGAAACCTCTGATGTAGGTGCATGTCAGTATGGAAACCTCTGATGTAGATGCATGTCAGTATGGAAACCTCTGATGTAGGTGCATGTCAGTATCAAACCCTCTGATGTAGGTGCATGTCAGTATCAAACCCTCTGATGTAGGTGCATGTCAGTATCAAACCCTCTGATGTAGATGCATGTCAGTATGGAAACCTCTGATGTAGGTGCATGTCAGTATCAAACCCTCTGATGTAGGTGCATGTCAGTATCAAACCCTCTGATGTAGGTGCATGTCAGTATGGAAACCTCTGATGTAGATGCATGTCAGTATGGAAACCTCTGATGTAGATGCATGTCAGTATCAAAACCTCTGATGTAGATGCATGTCAGTATCAAACCCTCTGATGTAGGTGCATGTCAGTATCAAACCCTCTGATGTAGGTGCATGTCAGTATGGAAACCTCTGATGTAGATGCATGTCAGTATCAAACCCTCTGATGTAGGTGCATGTCAGTA
>JAWQFJ010024874.1:0-17500 GCA_034096865.1 Theodoxus fluviatilis
CACACACACACACACACACACACACACACACACACACACACACACACACACACACACACGCACACACACAACAGTTTCAACGCATACGCACAACCATAGCAAATAAATAAATCAGAGAGCTTTTTGTCCATTAAAAAAAAATAGGTCAGTCGATTTCGTGGGGGTTCCGGCCCCCCCCCCCCCCCCCCCCCCCCCCCCCTGTTTGAAGTCATGAAATGTGATATTTGTGCCCATGCAGATTCTGAGTGAAGCACACTGGTGCCTTCTGGGTGCTGATTTACGTTGCCCCATCAAGAAAGAAGAACAAGAAGAGAGAAACCTACAGTCATAACGTTGAGTTACGTCCCTTGAACATGAGGGCAGATTTTGTTCGTCCGCAGTATAAAAAGGATATTAAAAAACATACATTGCTTTTGCTCATTTCCACCATCCTCCTTGTCTTGAGGGCATGTGCATTGAAGGTGTGTAACTTTCCAACACCTAAAAAACCGAAATCAATTAGTGTATTCTGCATTCATTTCACACAAGCACACCCTTGGATCTAAAGTAACTTTCAGTTCAAACTAAACCAGTATTGTGTTTCGACTGATGTTGGCAGATGAATTTTCTCACCAAACACGTAAAGGCAAAGATCAGTGAATAAATCAGTACTTAGACATTTTCTCCTTTCTTCTTCATGCTTTACTTGGTGGAGTTAAGCAAAACTGCACTGAACTTGTTTTATATTGTGTGCAAGATTTCTTCCGGCGCATCTTCCGTTGGTGACCAAAAACTGTGATTATGCCAGACACCTAAGACGTTGACCTTTTTGGGCACTTGCTAATTGATTGAAATAGCATCGCGAGTTCACGCCAGCAGACCTTGTGGTAAACGTCCGCGCCTGCAGGGCTCAAGGACACCACTAGCTTCCACCCTAGGCTTGTCTACTTGTGGGAAGGACATCTTCCCCTTGTCACGCGGTAGCGGGAGATGATGCGTAGAGGGGTTGAATGTAACACACCGTCCTGATGCCATGCCCCATCCCATGTGTCTGTCCACAGGAGGCCTTTTGGGCGCACCAAAGGACGCAGCACATCAAGCCGGAGAAGCTTCTGACGTGTGACAAGTGCCCCTTCGTGACCGAATACAAGCACCATCTCGAGTACCATATTCGCAATCATTTCAACTCGAAGCCGTTCAAGTGCAACTTGTGCAACTACAGATGCGTCAACAAATCCATGCTCAACTCGCACATGAAGTCCCACACTTGCGTGTATCCTTTCCGCTGCAAGGACTGTACCTACGCAAGCAAGTGAGTAGCAACTGGCGAGGTTTAGAAGACACGCAGTAGAGAATTCGTTGTGTCCCGAATGAGTCGTCAGTGATACTGCTGTCTTTGATGAATGCATAATATATTGTTAATGCATGGTTTTGTATGTCAGTGAGGTGCCGTTTTAGTTAAAGATATATGTTTCTTTTAAGTGAATTTATTCACTGAAGTGAGAATGTGCATGTCCCAGCAACTTAGTTTAAGGGGGTTGTGTGTGTGTGTGTGTGTGTGTGTGTGTGTGTGTGTGTGTGTGTGTGTGTGTGTGTGTGTGTGTGTGTGTGTGTGTGTGTGTGTGTCTGTGTCTGTGCGTGTGTGTGTGTGTGTGTATGTCTGTGTGTGTGTGTGTGTGCATGAGAGAGAGAGAGAGAGAGAGAGAGAGAGAGAGAGAGAGAGAGAGAGAGAGAGAGAGAGAGAGAGAGAGTAGTGCATACTTCCGAACTGACGTGCTCATGCAGTTTGAACAGAAATGACACCCATGTGTGTGGCACAGTTGCACGTCTCACTTCCTCTGTGTTCACCAGGTACGCCCACAGTCTCAGCGTTCACCTGAAAAAGCATCGTCACGACCCAGCCCCTATTCTGAACAGTGACGGCAGTCTTCCTGAGGGCATTGAGGCCGACAAGGCTGGACTGAACATCCTCGCCAAGCGCGGCCCCCCTCGAGGAACGAGAGGCCCACGAAAGGAGAAGACTAACAACGAATCGGACTACAAGTTCACGCCGTTCATCGGTCTTCAAAGTTCAATGGGCCCCACCATGGTCCCGCATATGTTCCCCATGACCTTTGCCTCCCAACTGCCGCCCCCCCTCTTGAGGATGCCCATGATGCCCGTGGCCCAGCCCCTGACGGAGACTAAAGCCCCTACCCAGACCCAGCGTTCCCCCAAAGTAACCTCTGAGGCAGCGCTGCAGAACGCTGCTGAACGTGGCAGCGGGGAAGAGTTTCGATGCAAGCATTGCTTCTTTGTGGCGACCTCTGCTGAGGCCTTCAGCCACCACATGGCAACGGTAGGTTTGGCTTCTGCCTCTTCTACTGACTGGAAAGAAAGGCGAGAGAAGGAAATTCCTCCTCCCCCCTCTCCCCTCCCCACCCCCCCGCGTTGACCAGCCCCTCACACACACACACACACACACATCCACACACACACACACACACACACACACACACACACACACACACACACACACATCCACACACACACACACACACACACACACACACACACACATCCACACACACACACACACACACACATCCATACACACACACACATCCGCACACGTACACACACACACACACACATCCACACACGCACACACATCCGCACACGTATACACACACATCCATGCACACATACATATCCACACACACACACATATCCACACACACACACACACGCATCTACACACACACACACATACACACCCATATTCACTCACACACACACACACATACACGCACATATTCACACACACACACATCAACACACACACATATCCACACACACACACATCCACACACACACAATCCACACACACACACATATCCACATGCACACATACGCACGCACACACACACACACACACACTCACACACACACACACACACACACACACACACACACACACACACACACATATATCCACACACGCACATCCACACACACACATATCCACACACACACATATCCACACACACACACACATGTCCACACCCACCCCACCCCACCCACATATCCACACATACACACACACACATCTACACGCACACACGCACACGCACACGCACACACACACACACACACATACACACACACGCACACACACACACACACATACTGCGAACAAGATCCCCCTGGGATTTAATCCCTTGGTCGCTGCACTCTGTTTTGTCACATTCAGGCACAACTGCTCTGGTAGCGAGCACTGGAATCGGACTGCACAACACGCCGCTGCTGTTTCGTTCACGTATAATTGCTTCGTTGGCGTCTTTGCTAAGGAAAGATAACTCTTAAACACACCTTCCTCGTTGTTTCACGTGAAGTTCCACGTGAAATTCCACGTCATTCTATGTAACGTCTTTACATCAACCAACCAACCAAATAACCAATCGATCGATCAATCAATCGTTCAATCGTTCGTTCATTTGTTTGTTCACTAAGTCATTTATTTATTCATCTCTCTGCCTAAAGGAGCATGCTTCCGACATGGACTTCATGCGCTCGCTTGGAGTCCCACAGGAGAACTTCAACCCGTACAGCAGACGCGTGGCGGCGAACACGGCAGGTCGACGACCAAGCGGCAACGAGGAGGCAAAGTGGATGCACACTGCTCCAGTTCCCAACTTACCACCATCCTTCCTCCCTCAGCAGCAAGTGAAGGCGAGCTCCATGTTGCCACCCACTTCCATCAGCTCTCTGGCCCCTTGGATGAGCAACCCTTCCCTGCTGATGAATTACCAGCTTGGCCCCGGCTATGAGCAGAAGGACATCCTCAAGAAGATGAAGGAGAGATTCGGCTCCTCCTCGCCCACTCGTGATGCCCCCCTTGATCTGACGACGCCCAAAAAGACTGCTGCCCCCATGATGGCCCCCACGGTCTCTGGTGGTCCTTTCCTGCCCCTGAACGCCTTCTCGCCATATGCCTACCCCTACGGCATTGCTGGGCTGTCCCAGAGCTACCTTCAACCAGGTGTGTTTCTGTGTTTGCTTGTGTGATGTGTATAATGTGTGCATTTGTGTATGATGTGTGTGTGTGTGTGTGTGTGTGTGTGTGTGTGTGTGTGTGAGTAAAGTAGGTGTGTATATCTTGTTTGTGTCTATAACCATTCGTTCATTCGTCCATCAAATTATCTATCCGAAATCCATCCATTCAATCATCCATCCAACTACCTACCGACTCACTCAATCATCCATCCACATACTCGCCCACATTCACCCATCCATCCGTCCGTCCGAACTTCCGTCCGTCTGTCCATCCATCCGTCCGTCCGTCCGCCCATCCATCCATCCATCCATCCATCCATCCATCCATCCATCCATCCATCCATCCATCCATCCATCCATCCATCCATCCATCCATCCATCTATCTATCCATCCATTCACTCACCCATCGATCCATTCATTCACCCACCCACCCACCCACCCACTCACCCACTCAATCACCCACCCACCCACTTACCCATCATCCATCCATCCGTCCATTCATCCATCCATCCATCCACCCACCCACCCACCCACCCACCCACCCACCCACCCACCCACCCACCCACCCACCCACCCACCCACCCACCCACTCATCCATCCATCCCCTTTTCTTTCCACAGCTCCCTCCAACTTTCCATACCGACCACAGCACGCAGCTGACAGGGTCAGTGCCACAGCTGTGGCTCCTTCCAACCTAGGCAGCAGCGAGAGCAAGCCATTGGTGGCCTCACCCCCCGCGGCGCAGATGTCCCCCCCACTGAACTCGATGGGATCCTCCCGGCGTCGCCGAAGAAAGAACAACCCTTTGAAAATCAACACTGGGACTTCGATAGTGGACGACATTGCGGTCAAGATCATGCAGATGCGGGAGCAAGAAGAAGAACAGGAAGAGTTGGCGCGGGCACACAGGGTCCGAGTGGAAGACACTCCCACCGAGGCCCAAGAGAAAGAAGACATGGACCAAGATGACAAGGTCATGAACCTGAGCACCTCCACCAAGCTCCTGCCTCTGGCCTCGATCAAGAAAGAAAAGGAAGACCCACAGGTGAGGAAAGAAGTTTAGCAGAGGAACGGAGGTATGAATGAATGGAGAGATTGGATGGGTGGTAAGTTGAAGGTTGAATGGGTGAGTAGATGGTTGATTGCGTGGATGGATGGATGCATGGGCAGATGAATGGAAGGAGTTAAAACGGATAGATGGATGAGGAAATGGGTGATGGGATGGGTGGGTTGATGGGTTAGAGGATGATAGTTGGATGGATGGATGAGTATATGGGTGGATTAGACAATTGTTGGATGCATGTATGAATGGAGGTTTGGATGGAGGGATCTAAGGATGGAATGCAGATAGGATGAAGGGGAGGTTTAAGAAGATGATGGATGGATGGATGGATGGATTGCTGATGAAAGAACTCATGAATACGTGTAATCAATACCAATTGTTACCAACAAGATTAAACCTATATCACAGCGTAGAAGAATGACACACCCTTATTTGAAAGTATGTGGAAAAGGTAAATGGATGAAGTGAATGAATGAATGAATGAATGACATTTTTCGGCCTGTGAGCTTTTGCAAGCCCGATAAGACCAATTACTATGCAATCTCTAGAGCTGGTCAGAGAAGGGAGCTAGGTAAGTCTTAATTTTCCTAAATATTTCCCTTTTACAAATTTCTCAGGATGGTGTGTATTTTTAAGAGACATTTGAATGAATGAGCGTGCATGCTTAGACTTGTAGATTCGTTATCATATAATGTTGGTTTGATGCGCATGGAAGACGTTGTTCGTGAGCATATTTTACGCATTTTTTGTTGACGTGCAATATCTGGAAGAGAAAAAAAAAGATGAACTTTTTCTTTTGTGTGTGGGTGGGGTGGTGGTGGTGGGAGTGGGAGGGTGTTCCAAACATTTTTGGGTAGTTTTGTTGTTGTAATCCTCATTCCTTTTTTTCCTCCTCTTGTTACAAGAATGTATTGACAAGGGCCAGAGACACCTGACGAGGATTCCTCTTGTCGAACATTTGGGTATTTTTAATGGAGGGAGTAGGTGGAGGCTGGGGGAGGGGAGGGAGGGGGTTGTTCATGTATCCCCACATTACCTGTCTCCATCTTGATTTGCCTTCATTTTAATACAAGCGGCGAAGAACTTTGCCGTGTTGTGTGTTTGTCGAGAAATGCGGCCATGGAATTGTGGTCCTGCGTTTGACAAAGAACTGTAACTCTGTCAAAGCCCACAGACGGTCTGCACTGCCCTCTGTTCCTTTCTGGAACACTGAAGCCTTTTATTTTAATTCTGACAAGTTGAGTCCTAGCACCTTCGTGTTCGCTTTTCAGGAGCTGCCCGGATTTAGCTCTGACGAAATGGCGACTAGGATGGACTTCGAAACGATGGAAATGTCCCGACAGCGCAGTTGGGACGCCACATCCAGCTCTCCTGAGAACCTGGCAACCAGCCGCAAGGTTCGCTCCAAGAGTATGGCGAAGGAAGGCGATTCCCCCAGCTTCAGCCCCTATGGCTCTTCTTCCCCGCAGTTTGGGCCAACAGCGTTCCCACAGACCCAGAACGCCGTGGGGTCTTCGCCGGCAGTTTCACGGTGGGTGAGCACGGCGTTGCCCCACTCTTGGTGCCAAAACCCTATGGTGTCGCCTGCAAGCGCACGTTGGGAAAGTCCACGGTCTGCTGGCAGTCCAATAAGCCCAACTCTGAGTGAGACGGGTCGCCGTCACTTAACCCCCGGGGAGTTGTCAGCCCAGAGAAGCCGAGAGATAGCGGAGAAGATCAGGCGCGACGTCGACATAGAGTACGCCATGAAGTCTTCCCAGGTCTCGCCCCGAGAGGGGTTTTAAACATTTTTTTTTACATTTTTAGGACCTCGCTCTGAGGTCAGGTGATGGCCATGGACAAGCTTGCGCTATGGGTGCAGTTGGTGGTGATTTTTGGTCTAGCAGTAGCTAGCTACGTTTTTGTGGAAACAAGGTTTTAAACAAAGGACCTTTCCCCCCAGAGGAACGTCGATGTACAAACGGATGGTTTTTTCAATTTTTTAGTGCACATATTTAGCAGTCTCAAAGAGTAGGATGCGGGTTTTTTGTTGTACAGGAATTCTTCTTCCCCCCAAAGCAGATATCTATTTCTACAAAGGCTTGGGTAGAAAGCAAGATGTATGCTACTGTGTGGGCTTAGGAATTCGATCTCAACTTGCCTACATTCTGTTCGTTTGGAATTGTTGATTATTTTGATTTCTTTGATTTTTGTACAAGGGTGTGTATGTGTGTGTGAATGTGTGTGTATGCCTGTGTGTGTATGTGTTAGATAGATAGATAGATAGAGAGAGAGAGAGAGAGAGAGAGAGAGAAGAGAGAGAGAGAGAGAGAGAGTAGAGAGAGAGAGAGAGAGAGAGAGAGAGAGAGAGAGAGAGAGAGAGAGAGAGAGAGAGAGAGAGAGAGAGAGAGAGAGAGAGAGAGAGAGAGAGAGAGAGAGAGAAGCAGCTGCTAGCGCCAGAAGAAAAATTGGCTTCCACCTTTCTCTCTCGGATTTTTTTCACACTCACAAACTTTTCTGTTCCTTTGTGTGTGTTTTTTTTTGTTTTGGGGTTGGGTTTGTTGTTTCCTTGGTTGATGGTAATATAGTCATTTTTAGAGCGGCACTGTGGGTGAGGAGTTGAACGTGGAGTTATTGCTGTTGATGTTCGAGAAACGGGTATACTATACTGCCGTGTATTACTTTATCCAGAATTCTTCTTACTCCTGACCCCATAGCATCCACTAGGAAACTGCCTTCTACCACTGCTGTGACTGCCTACTAAGGTGAAATGTTCTATGTAGAATTCTATTCTAAAACCTTGTGTATTTGGTCTTGTTCATTCAGTCACATTGGACGAGTACTCCAAAAAAATTCCCCTTTTAAATCGCAACTGACGGAGAGAATAACAACCGTCCAGTTGATATATTTTTTCTTTCTAGTCCTGCTAGCAAAAGCAAAATAGCTTTCGCTTTAACTATACACTTTAATTAGTGTATTATATGCCAGATTTTGAACTGACCGGTAGTGTCTGTAGTGAATGCATTTTAAAACATATATACGTGTACAGATTTGCTGAGGTTGAAATTTTTTTAATATCCGTTCAGTCACGGTGGCGCTAGCTGAGCTTCATGAAGCAGTGTACTCCCTGCAATAGGGAGAGGAAATTGTGACTGACGGGAACAGTGCCTATATGGCACTACAGAGCAATGTGTATTATAGGAGATTTTGGGGGTTTGTGTCTTGAATCGACGATTGAAGATTCGTCACGTTTTGAAATCCTTCTTGAGAGTGAATGCTGGGGAAGGTTTAACGATGCAATTACATGTTTCTGTTCTCTTTTTTTTTCTTATCTTTTTCTTTTTGTTTTTGATCTTCTGCTTTAAGACGCAGTCGTTATCATCAATTCATGAAGCAGGGAGGGTGTGTCTTCATGTTTACATTACAGAAAATTCCAGATATACGACGAAACATTTAACCACCGATGGTGGTATGTCACGTCACAGCAGTGCTTTTCATCGTTTCTTCTTCATCCTTGGAGCGTGTTTGTGACTGAGAAATGGACTCTAAGCTGGGCGAAGAGGATCTCAGGGTGGAGGAAGATCTTCCAGCAGCTGTTCACTGTCCCCCTCTTCCTTGACGTTTGATTGCAATAAAAGTGCTACCCTTCGAACCACAAGTGAATATATGCAAAGAGTTGCCACTTGGAACAGATAATGGTTCTCACTCTCATTTTAAGTCTGCTGGGAAGAGGCGAGTGTTGGCTGCTCCGTGAGCAGCAGTTTCAATCCAGGCCTACTATACATGAAGTGACGTGACTATAAGAGTCCTTCAGCACAGAACGACTAGTGTGGAACAGTGAAAAATGTTGCTACCACATGTTCCCACTATTTCGTCTGTGCATCATGAAAGATTATTTACGCCATTTCAGATCGGTTGGAAAACTGTGCTCTGTGTGTGGTTTATTAAATTAATATAAATCTGAGACCAGCCAGCTAGGGTCTTGGAAAAGCCCAGAACTGTACAACAATCCCATCTACTTCGGGATGCTCTTTATTTCGGTCGGTGTGGGCCCTCGTTCACACATAATAATGTCGGTTTGCCTATTTATCATGTATATTGTATTCATGCTATCATTGCTTTCCTGTCGTGTATCATACTATATTTTTCCTTGTTCTATTTTGCTTCTACAGTGTGAATTTTAGATTGTAGTCTTGTCAATTATTAGATGCCAAATTTTATCACCTATTTACTCCTCTTTGAGAGACTGTATATTGTTCTTGCTTGAAAATGTGCTGAAAGTGTGCGTGTTAGGATGGGGAACTGATTCACTTTCTGTCGATGATTTTAAACAAAATGTTTCCCTTTCATCAGAAAACGGCACTACCTCAGCCCTTGCGTGCCCTGGATGTATTCCAAGACGGCAGGCATATTTCCACTGGCCGCCGTGCCGCACCACATTGGTGGAGCTGTGCAAAGTCTGTCTGGTCTCACTGTGTATGTAGCAATATTGTTGGTCAATTTTGATGCGGAAACCGCTCTGGAGTGCAGCAGTTTTTCCTCCAATCATTCTCGCGCACTCATGCACTTGTAAGGACATTCAAGTCACCATGCAGGCTATTCATTTACTTTAAGTGGCTTGTCATATCTTTAAAAACACCACTCGCGTAAAAAACAATTCCTATCCTCACTCAACCCTATTGTTTAATCAAACGAGTCTTAATGGGAAAAATATAGTTATCTATTTTTTTAGTTACAGTATGTTTATGTATAAGTCAATTTATTTTGTATGTATTTTTATTTGTAGCACCTTTTTCGGCATGTATCAAGATGATAAACGTGAAACGTTACAGAATATCTCGTAAAGAGGTGAACAGGTGGAAAGTTTCCTTTTGCCCGTAATGAATGAAAATTATGATTCATGTAAGAATGACTTTCATTTTCAACTGATCTCAAAATCGCCATCTGGAGTGATATTCAAGAAAGATGTGTCGGATGCAGAATGGCCATGACAGTTCGCAATAACCTCCAATCAAATGAAAAATGTTTTTAATGGTGGCATAAGAAAACAAAACAAAAGAAAGCCCCTTGAAAACCAAATCCTTTGTGATCCGTCATCCATCAGAGCTCCTGCATCATTCGTTGGTCACCTCATAGTCGGAGCGTCTATTTGGAAACTAATTTGACAGCTTGAAGTTTCAGTATTTCTGTTAACATATGCCACCTTTGGAATGTCGACGATTTGGGAAGCATTTTCAACATGCCATTCGCATGGATTAAATTTTGGTTCGGTAAAATGAGGAATTGTTTGATGCTATTACGAAAGATACATCTGGCCGCATACGACACCTACTTTCAATGTAGTATTACAGGTGGACCCTTTTAAGATGGTAAGGTGTGTGCAAGCCGTCAGTGTTCACTTTGACTCTGTAACCACTTGTTTCTGTGCTACGCAGCAGCTTTTACTTGCTGTCTTTCTTGCCTCGCCCCGCTTCGGGAGGCTGATCTCAGTTTTTATATTTCAGTTCATACATACTCCGCTGTCGTTTTGTTAAGTTAATCTGTTTTGCTTTGCTCAAGTTTTGTTTTGGTGACGGTAGGAGAGGTCGCCCAAACTTCCGTTGCTGCTGCTGCTGCTGGTGATCTTGAAACGGAGGCATTGGTGATCAGATGTCTAGGACACTGCGGGAATGACTTGCCTACCATCTAGGTTAGTTTCTTCAGTTACGGGCTGGATTTGTGTGGTGGTTATGCATGAACAAGGATTGAGTCAGTTACTGCGATTCAGTCCACCCTGAATTTGAATAGATTTGATTGGTGCGACTGCAGGAGTCTTGTTCTCATATAAGTGTGCAAATCAGCACAGACTTGGTTGCCAAGCTGTTGCTTGGTCATCCTCATCGCCATCTTGGTTTGGGTTAAATGCACATCATGCTGTGCTCTGTGCTTCGCGGCTGACTGATCCGAGGTTGCAGGCCAATGTTGTCCATTTGCTCCCGCCGACACCTGTCATTTCGTAGGAGAAAACCCGTTTCTGCCTTGAGTGGTCGGTCGGAGTTCACACCACGGGATGTGTCGTGTCGTACTTTGTTGTTTCAACATAATGCAAAACCATCTACGCAGCTGGTACTCGTGTGATGTTTCCACAAGACTAGCCTTTCCTCCGCGAAGACCATCGCTGTACGCAGCATCAACTCAGGGATAGCTTCTTTCCCACCCGCACTGTCAGTGCCAAACTTTCTGTCCGTGGAAGCTTTTCCAATCACTAGCATCCAGGGTGGGAGGAAGTAATAGTTTTAATATTGATATATTTGTGTATGTATCTGAAAGTCGTAAGGTTTCTTTGTGAGTTCTCACAAGAGAGGGAAAGAGAAATCCATCTTTTTTCCTTCTTTTTCTCCTCATCCATTTTTATTTTTATCGATAAGAAAGTTGTAATGAGCAGTTCAGTACAGCATACCGTTCTTTGCGATATATATCTGTGTTCGACGCTTTTACTTCTGTGATCGTGTGTGTAGAGGGCGTATTTCCGATTGTGATGAACGGGTGAATGTTTATAAACATGCTTTGTTCATTTTATTTTCCCTCAATCCTCTACTAGGAAATGTTCGATTTTGACTGGCTTTCATAAAAGTCTGGTCCAAGATTTTGGATTGCCAGTGGTTTTCCAAGTCAAAGTAACATTAATTTTCATTGCGAACCAATTCTGCACGTTGCTGAGTTCCCAGTCACAGAACGGTCAGCATCCTTTCTGCTGTTCCAATGGCTTTTCTCAGGATCCGGTGGAGGGGTTATCGGAGCGATATTATGAACGTATTTATGATATTTATTGGTGCGCATTTGATTCTTCCCTCCTCTCTCCATGGTTCCCCATTCCCAGTCACTGCGCATTAGTCCGCCATTATTGAGGACTATTGGGTCCGAAAGCGACTGTGTCCATTCTACACTGGCCCATTTATACAGTCTTCGACAGCAGCGATGGATCTCTGGAGACCCGATCCTGGCAATGCCAGTGTGTTGGGCTCTTGTCTCTCAGGTTCCCTTTTGAGTTTACACCTTAGTGCCTGACAGAGAGCGTGCCCCATGCCCAGTAAGACTACACTTGTCTGCCTGCCAATCATTCGCGAAGTCGCACTCCCCACTCTTTTCCTGTCTTCAGCCATCGCCTCCCACCCAACCCAACCCCACTCCCACCTCCCCATTCCAACCTCTTCCTCTTCAACCCCCTTGTGTCTTCAGTTTATTTCCATAGCTTTATTGCTTCTCCATCCCCATTCCTTTGTTGTTGTTTTTTGTTTAGTTTTTGCTCTTTTTCTATTCCTTGTTTCGTTTGTGTTGCCAATCCTAATTGTTCTAGTCTTCCGTACTCTTGAGTACGCGCGTGACATGATGGTTAAGACTAATGATTTTGCAGAGTTAGTGGACGTTTTGCAAAATATTTCATGATAAAAAAACGTGCCATAAATATTCCTCTCTGCCAAATCACATTTTTGCTTTCTCCTTCATTTCACTCTCCCCCATCCCCAACCCCACCCCCACCCCGCTTTTCCCTCCTTAAACACCTCAGTCCCCCCCCCCCCCCCCCCCTGTCTATGGGTGTGTGAGGTGCAGTGCTTCGGCTGTCTGACTTAAACACTGTGATAGGGCATGCGGGTCTTCTCACTGGCTGGTATGGTTACCCTGATGTGATTACCTCCCGGGAGCAGACCCACGCTAGTCTAGTTCATGGTCGCTGGGTGTGATTTTATGTTTTCATTCGCACCAACCATATATGGTCTGGTAAAATGAGAATGGAAGAGATGGACAACTTGATGTCTTGCCAGGCTACTTCGGTCAAACGAGTTCAGCTACCTTCCCAAAGTTTCTCTGCAAACGGTCCAGAAAGTCCAGGAAGTCCAGCAAATGCTATGGTGCTCTGCCAGAAAATGCTTTCTAAAAGTTCTGGTGGCCATTTTTCTGCTCATTTGTCATTAAATATTCTGTAACTTTGTCCTTATTTGCATTTCGACCTCACCCGTCTGAAATTGTGATTGGTTGGTGTCTTTGGTTTATATGTAGAAAACTATTGTTTCATTGACTGTGGTATATTACTTCTGTCACTCTTGGTTTTCTGTCCAGCCCCTACTTCTTGCAAGAACTTTTTTGGGGTAGCCATTATGTTTGTATTTCGTTTAACGTTCAACGAATGTTTGCTAAATTTCTTTACAGCCATTTGGTGTCGATGTTTCACTGGTAGTGGTTTTTTCCCTCTCGCCGCGTATTTCTCTATTTCTTCATCTGGCCTCCTGAAACGCCTTTGTCAAGCTTTGAGGTCATTCAGGAACACAGGGAATGGAGTCCTATTCGGTTGGCTGTGGAGATAGGACTTGTTTGGTTCTCTGTTCCCCCTTGAATCTCAGTAACATAGTTTAGTGATGTTCCCATCTCCAAACCCCTTCTCGCTCTCTCCGCCCCCTCCACTGTTCTTGACAAAGGGGAATGGGGGGTGCAGGTGAGTATCCCTAACCACCAGGGCATCTGTTTCTTCCAATTTTTCAAGCGGAAAGTTATGCAAAAGCAATGTGGGGAACTCAGTACTGTGTGAACAAGTGTCGTTCATTGAAATTTCTATACATTTTACAAATGCAATAGTATTCGCCACAGTGTTGTTCAGTTTTGTCTGTTCTCATAGTATCGTACACTTGGTGTACATTCACATTCTTTCCCATCGTTTGGGAACTTCTAAGGTGGCAAAGAGGGGTGACCATTTGGCTAGTCAATTGTAAGCCTCCCCCCCCCCCCCCCCCATCTCCCCTCCAGTCCCCCATTCCTCAACTGCCTCTTCCCACACCCCCAGACTACCTCTCCTGCCATTGCCAGTTCAAAGATATACCAGCTGTATAGCATTATGAAACAATGCATAATTATTTCTATTGGTGATGTCATGCACAGCTGCAAAACGGTCGTACATCCCCCACCCAAACCCCCACCCTCACTTCATCAGCACCTGTCTAAACCACCAAAAAATGCTTAGAGTTTTTGTGGGTTCTATTTTGTTGTCATCTATTAAATAAAATTTTCTCATTTTACTCTTTATCTATTCAAACGTAAGCTGGCTGGTGTTACCATTTTTTGTAGTTTTTAATCGCTCCACTGCAGTTATCAGAACAAATATATTTAAACATTTTTAATTTCATTAGATCCATATGGTTACAAACCTTTTCTGTTAAAATGTTTGCGATTTGTTTAAATTATCCAGAAATAGATACCCCGTTACGCCAAAATGGCGGTTTGAAAATTACTATTCAGGCATATTTTGGACATGCAAACTCCATTGATTGTAGAGTGAATACATTGAATGCCTGATGCTTATAGTTGTGCTTTCTGTAGCCAGATAAACGTTGATCAAATGAGAAAACTATCAAACGGTATTTGCATTTTTGGGGGAAAGGACTTTTCACATAAATACAATAATGCATGCATAAGGTACTCTAATCCCACGTGTGTGATGTTATCGAGAACCAAGAGAGTGGGAGGTTCCCATGGAGCATATCGAGTTACACATATTTACCCTTATGATTTCGGATAATAGAATCTGAGCGCATCTTTCTCCAAGATAACAATGCAATTTATTACTATAATGATGATAAAGTCAGCTGTCTGTGGTACCTAACAAAATGCAGATTTTCCTGTAATCTAGTGATTATTTTTTAATTATTAACTATTGTTTGGTGAAGGATGCAGCTGATTTGAATCGATGCTGTGATCCAACGCTGCAGTCGAGAAAAAGTCATCAACTCACTAACCGTCATCGTCAGGTCCGTATGTGTTTACCAATTCCTGGACAATCATCAAACCGTGGCTGCAGTCGTCAGTCCACAGGAGATTAGATGGGCTTCTCCCTGGTTTTCATTCAGGGGATAGTTTTTGTGTGTGTCATGTGCTTCTGGTGGTTCTTCTGTATTATCCCAGTGTGTATTTTCACCTCAAAATGTTTGTGCCATTTGAGCAACGGTCGTGTTTCCGGGGCTGTTTTAATAGCTTCCAAATTTCTAGATAATCATTCGAGTTATTGTTCACAACATCTAACTCGTGCCATGGACGAATTCTTTTAATTCCAATCCTTTTATGATTTTGTGTGTGAATGGAATGGCATGCAGGTTTTGACTGGTGAACTTAAAAAGTGTTGCCATTGAAAAATGCACAATCTTTTTTATATTTATCTGCTTTAAATGAAGTCATAATTGTTTTACTTCCTTTAATTATTGTCCTTGTTTACTCAGCCAGACAGGCATGGGGCTTTCCTAATTGTATAACCATTCCAACATTCACCAGATAATTAACCTGATTGAATGCTTGTACTGGATGGCGAGGAAAACGAGACGGATGTTCCACTCTGTTGTCTTTGCTGCCGTCTCACTCCGCGTTGACATCACAACCGGTGATTTAATATATTGTCTCCACGGGGGGACGATGCTGGCGATGACGATGCGCACTGCTGGCACGTGGCATTGTGCCCAGTTAAAGGACCTGAGTACTTGTGACTCGGTGTTAATTAATGTTTTGCTCTGTGATTCTCGATTGATCTTTCTCTCAAGCCCACATCCGCACCACTCCACCCCCTAACCCAGTCCCTTCATCCAACCCCCCCTTTGCCACCTTAAAACAAAACGGGTAAATATTTTTGCATTTGTCTTGGTGACCCAGTGAAATGAGTATGCCGCGATCTCATATTTCGTGTACAAAATTATTGTTGAGATAGAATACACGAAATAGTATGTACCTAAGAGACTATTGAGATATTTTGCATCATATAATCCTTAGGTACCCTCAACACTTTAACTGACAAATGGTGTCTGATTTAGTTAGGGTGTGCTGAGTTTTAAGTTATTCATAAGACTGTGTAACCGTTTGTTTTCTTTTCTTGATTCATTCCACTAATGTTGTGTGTTCTGTTTCATATTTGGTTGATTCCTGCATTACAATCAATTGTCATGCTTATTTTACGTCATTCAAATAAAGTGTCAAACGTTTATTTCATGCGACTTGTTAGCATTGTATGTCTATTAAGTGGTTTCTAGACACAGTGGTGAGAAAGATCATCTGTAGATCCGTCAGCAGTAAACTTTGCAAGGGACTCGACATAGAGATAGCGAGCTGTTTTATCGATTGATGCATTGCATAATTGTCATTTGTGTGAGCTATATAATTAAAAACTTTTTGAAAATTTTGCTTTGTTTCGTTTGTCATTCAAAAGCACATCGTCTGTCCATCCAATATTTCTCTCTCTCTCTCTCTCTCTCTCTCTCTCTCTCTCTCTCTCTCTCTCTCTCTCTTGCTCTGACTCTCTGACTCTCTCTCTCTCTCTCTCTCTCTCTCTCTCTCTCTCTCTCTCTCTTGACCACATGCGCAGACATTTACCCAAACCAGTGTACATCTCCAAACTTATTCCATCAGAATATCCAAGCCCCCTCAGTTTGCATGAAGAATATAGTATATATTATGAGTGTATACGTACTTCCATAGAAGCAGCGCTCCAACTGTTCAGTTCTACCGTTTTATCCTGTTCAGAATGCATGAGGAAAGATATTCTGGTCAGCAACTCTTTCTTCCCGAAAAGACGATCGGGTCGTGATGCAAAAAAAGACACAAAAGTGCTTTGATCAAATATAGAAGGTGCAGATCCCTCATAAACTAAGTTAAGTACGTAAGCACCTGAAATATATACAAATATGTCATACACGAGAAGAAAAGAAGCCATAATGGCTACAGATCTATACTTGTCTCACAAACAAAAAAGGAAGCCACTCACTTGTAACTTTCGATCCTTATCCAAGGAAATTTCTCAGCCATGTTCTATCTTCCCGAAGCACTCTCCTTGACAACCTGAGGGAATCAAGAACATTTTGGACACTAATGGTAAGACACGCCTCGTCCAGATCATCTTGTGTCGACATCGATGTAGGGACATGGAAAGTCAACTTTGAAAATCAGTTACAACGTAATTTTAATGTTTTTTTTTATTGAAAACAATTACTCACAAAGCCGGCCAAGTTCAAAGCGTTGATGATGAGCTCGAGGAAGTAATAACGTCAGAGGAAGTGAAGGTGGCCATACACAAAACCAAACCTGGAAAATCGCCAAGTTTAGATGATGTCCCAGGAGAATGCAAACAAAGCAGCCAGCGAAAAAATAGGGCCTTTCTTGACAAAGCTGTTTAACGTCCTTTCGAAAAGCAGTATTTCCAAAGGAGTGGTCTCAATCGCTAATAATCCCACTCTTTAGGAAAGGATCAAGAATGGACCCCAACAGTTACCGGGGTATATCTTTGCTAAGTACACTCAGCAAAGTATTCTCATCCATCCTGACATGTCATTTGCGCCTCTGGGCGGAAGGCCAAAACAAAATATGTAATAAACAAGCGGGTTTTAGAATGGAGTTCTCGACTATTGACAACATATACAACCTTGTATTCCATGAGATTA